>JAAEAF010003248.1:134325-148260 GCA_011037195.1 Triatoma infestans | reverse complement strand
TTTTTTTTTTTTTTTTTTTCTTTTTTTTTTTTTGTAGAATTCTATGCACTTTTCTTGTAACTACAAAATTGTGTAAATGTATTATCTCCAATTAATTTACAGAGCTCCTGAAGAAGGGCACCAGTAGTACCCGAAACGTAGAGCAAGAAAGAATTCTTTTTCTTTAAAAACTGTTCTCGCCATTGCCGTACAAACATCTCATCATATTAATATACAAGAAGTTTAAAGAAATCCGTTAGATTATATTAAATTAGATTCTATGGGGGGGTCGGCTATTCAGCCTACGCTACCGCGACTCCTAAGAGTTTATTGTGACATCCCATAAGTTGGAGTCCCCTCCCCCGTCCTGTCATTTATTAGAACTTTGTAATCTGGAGAGGGTCCTAGATGGTCAGTTAAGTACACCTCCCAACAAAGCACCCTCTCGAGTTCTTTCTGCCTTAATAGACCCGAGAGAGGCCACTAGCTGAGGCTTGCAGGCGACAGCCTCGCCTCCCCAAAGAGGCGAAACCTCAGCCATAACAGCCTCTCGCACTGACCCAAAACGTGCAGTGCTGTTTCCTCTTCTTCCTGATAAAACCTACACAGGCTAATCCATCGCCAGGCCCATGCGATGCATGTGCTGATTAAGTCTACAATGGCCAGTGAGAACGCCAATTGCTAATCCTTATGGCCCCAGGCCTAGTTGGAATAGTTCAGCAGTTAGTCTGGGAAGAGATCCGTTTGATGCCTTTATTGATGAAAAAAAATCACGACACATATTCAGAAAATTCAAATTTCGAGTCACCCGATTTTTTTTCTATGAACACGACATTTTAGAAACAGTTTTAATTCGGATTAACATTACAAATAGATGGTGGTGGAATCATAATGAGATGGCACTTAAGTGGGGAACGAAGATCATTCCAAAATATATTTAATAATATTATTTCCATAATGAGGAGAAGACTTCAAAATAAATACCACAGTTTTTCTAAAAACTTATCGCATTCGACTGATTCTTTTTCCCCCTCCCAGTTCTTAATTTTTAATTTCGATTGATTATTATACTTTGAAGTTTAAAGGAACGGATCTGTAACAACATAAAAAAAATCCAACTGTTTTAAGATTCTTACTCGATTTACTTTGTTAGGGTATTTACACTCATTAATGAAATAAGTCGCATAACAAAAAATAATAATTAATCTTCATATTATTAAAATAAAATGAATATAGAAAAGAGAAAAAAAGGAGTTAATTAAAAATATATTGGTTAATTTAATATTTTGTGTTGCGGAACTATCCCCATGCATGGTTTGTATGGCATACATCCAATGTTTGTGAGAATGTTTAACTTAAGAGAGAGGGGGGAAAAAAAAACTTTAGTTAAAGTGAGTGTATATATATATATATATAAATAGTGCACTAATAGTAGTGGTTAATACTTGTCCTATAATATTATAATGTATTACTAAAGAGCGGTCTTTATATAATTATATATTGTAACTAGACCAAATTAATACCGTTAACAAAATTACTAAGGTCCAGATAGTGCTATTAACAGTAATTGTGATTGGATTATTATTTTATTGGTTTATATATATATATATATATATAGAGAGAGAGAGAGAGAGTGTGTAACAGAGCGAGTGAGAGGAAAACACTAAATTAAGAACTGACACACTAATAAATTCACTACCTGCTTATTTTTGTTTATAAATAGACCATTTAGAACCTATATTAATAAAATTTGTGGCGATTTTCGTAAAGATTAGAAATAGATTTGTAAAGATTTTTACTTTCCTTTTACTTCTCCACAAGTAAATGTATAGATGTTCCCCTGAAAAGGAAAACAACAACAAAAATCTGGTGTGAAACTCTCACACAACTTTCTCGTACTCGTAATAAATTACTACAATTTCCACTCAAGAAATTCTTCATTAAAAATTGCAACGTTACAATGTTTAGCTTATGGGCTGGCCATAAACATGGTAGGTAGGGAATTTTACTTTGTTTACTTGAGTGGCCTTTATGTTGTGGAAGCGGGTTTACGTCAAAGCCAACAAAAATTTAGTGTAAATTTAAATTTAAACTAACTAGACAAAACTTCCACCAATATCTCAAATAAAAGTAGTACGTTTCTATCTCTATAGAAAGAGCATTCCAACCAAACTTTCAAGAAAATCATTCTAAACCTTTTTCGAGAAAATTCTTAAAAAAAAAACTGAAAAAAACTTTCTGGTATTTTTGATTAACCGTTTTTTTCAAATTTGGAATTCTATCACTGCTTGTATTATATATAAATATTATATAGGTGAAAAACAAAAACCTATATATTATTATACTGAAGTGGTACTTTAGAGAAAAGTATAACGCTACTATTTCCCCCAGAAACCCCCAGAACATTCCCGAGGAAAATGTTTCAAATAAAAGTGATAGTTAGCTACTTGTGTATATAGAAAGTGTTCATGAAGCTTACAGAGAAAATCGTTGAACCATTTTTTGAGGAAATCACGAAAAAACGAGAAAGAAAAAATAAGGACTTTCAGTAAAGACGTATTTCCGGATCGGATTTTGTCCGAAAACTTCTGGTCTGATGTGGTGGTAGTACTCAAACGGATTACTAAGTATGAGCTTCTTATGACTGTTTATTAACAGTAAGAGAAAGTAAAAAAAATCTGTTGTGAAACACTCATACAACTTTCTCTTACTTCCGTTTTTAAAAATTATAATTGACAGATTTTATAGTTAATGCACCATATTTAATGAAATTCGTCAGAGTTCGTCGAAAACTGAAAATCTGTTCAGTAAAAGCTCACTTCCTGTTTACTAATTTTCTTGAAAATCGGAATTTTGGCCATCTGTTTATTTCTAATTAATTCTGTTTGGATGATAGAATTGTATAATTAACTATGATAACACTTTAGAGAAAAACTTTACCCCACCCCTCCCCCAAAAGCCACCTTAAATGACATGTCAAGAGAAATGTTTCAAACAAAAGTTGTAGCTCTTTATATGTATAGTAGACGTACGTATTTTAAAGAAAATCGTTCAAGCCGTTTTCGAGAAAATACCAGAAAACTGAAAAAATACATTTCAGTAAAAACGCACTTTCGGTCATCCGATATTTTTTCAACTCGAAATGTCAACAACATATTTAATTCTAATTAATATTATTTAGATGAAAGAATTGTATAATAAACTGAAATAGTACTTTAGATCTTAATCTAACCCCACCCCAACCCCAAAAGTGCCCTCAAATGAATTTTCCTGGAAATCGCAAAAAGTAAAAAAACCAACTCGTAAAGTGGTACTTCTGGTTGAGGAATTTTTAACAGATGACTTATTGTCGGATCCCATGGTTTGGGTACCCGCTTCATCTGAATGGCAGGGCAAAATCCTGGCCTTGTCAGGAGGGTGTTGCAAAAACCGTAGGCCTATGGACAGGCTTGCCTGCCCAAGGTCGGGCCAGTGACCATTCTAGGCCTTTAAGTAGGAGACTCTAGCAGGGAATCTATACATAATGGTACCACGGGAACGTGAGTCAGCCCGTCAGAGCTTGCTCTGCCCTCACGTGCTGAGGAATGGACTCGTGGGGGTCGTGTGTTAGCAGGGAAGATATAGATTATTCCAAACATTTCTTTTAAGGTGGGCGGGAGTTAGTTGGTTTGCCCTCGAGGAATAGTTCCGCCTTCTCCCAATCCCTCACAAGAGCATGTCGGATCCCATGGTGATACCTAAACGGAATATCAAGTTTGAACTTTCTACGATTTTTCATTTTTGAGCTATGGTGTTCACATACACACACACGCACACCATTTTTAAAAACCACTTTTTTGGACTCAGGGGACTTCAAAACGGATATTTCCGGTGAAAATTCGATATCGTAAATTTGGCACACATTTTCGAAATTATTAAACAAAACAAAAAAATATATTCTCACGAACTTTGTACAGAATATTCAAACTCAAAATAAAACGATTTCTCTAGCTTGTACACAATATTATCCCTGAAGAGAAAGATAGGCAGCTTCGTCAAGGATTTTGGGGAGTTCCTGTGGGGTATTCCAGCACAATATAACATTCACACATTACATTTAGGAAGGTGCATAAACAGTTGATGTATGTAACTTACTTAGGTTTAGCGAACACATAGACCAACAAACATCCAACTAAATATTAAAAAAAAAAAAAAACAGTAGAACCGTACATTGTACTGCAGCGGCATTTTTACAGGAACCATATATATGAAAAAGAAAATAAACCAAACAAATTCAGAAATACGCCCAAAAAATTTAATCTCACGAAGTGTAATGAACATTTATGTTGTATCAAATTTGTCATCAATATTTTTAATTAATGTTATGACAAAATTTTTAAATTTATAACATATGTTTTATATAATATATAAAAATATAAATAAAAAAAAAAAAATAATTTGTTAAAACGTTTGTTTTAATATAATCTAAATGGTAAATTACCATTATTAATATCGTTATATTACATATTGATTATATACATATGTTTATATATAGGTAGAAATGACAATTATTAATGAGTTGATCATTTATGTAAATTATCTAACATGTATTACAAACATCAACATTATTTTTATCTCATTTAAAATATTTTTTGTTTTTTTAATATACTAAATTACCGAAAATTTAATTTTAATTTTATCTCTAATGTCTTTAATGTGTGAAATTGATTTTCTTGTCATACGACTTGTATTTAAACATGTGAACGTTTAGTTTATAATCCATCCTTTCGTCATAATAATTTTTTTTCAAGAAATTTTTCATCTTAAATTACATCTGATTATTAATATTTACACAATTTTTATCTTTATTATATTATTTACATTATGTTTATTATGTTTATTTTATTACTATCGTGTTTTTCTTGTTTTTTTTTTTTTTTTTTTTTTTTTTTTTTTTTTTGGCGTTTGCTAAATTAGGCAAAAACAATTTTGTTAGCTAGATCTTATTTTATATTTTTTTAACTTCATAAGGAATGGGTTGGTTTTAATTTATATTAATTTGAACATTATTATTGGCTGTTATGAAAGAAAATTTAATATTCGCTGGATAGTTTAAAAGTTATACTTTCTATAATGGAGTTGATGAGGAGAGAAATTGGGTTTGATTAATTAGACAAGATATGAAGACACTGTTATAAGTTTACACAAACTGCACTGGACTTGTAATGATTTTATAGAATAAATGGTGGGAGTAGAGATATGACATGATGCGATGTATATGGTTGAATCTGATAGATAGATATCCTAGATCTCTCACTGGCTTATATACAGGTTCTCCCCACTCTAGCCTGCTTAAATCAGAGAGTACCAGAGAGAGTCTGTTTTCTCTCGGTCGGGCTTGTGTTCTCTCTCTTGCCGTTACATCATCGAGGAGAGAAATTGGGTTTGATTAATTAGACGAGATATGAAGTCACTGTTATAATATATAACTATAAGTTTACACAAACTGCACTGGACTTGTAATGATTTTATAGAATAAAGGGTTAGAGTAGAGTTATGGCACGATGTGATGTACGTATATGGTTGAATCTGATAGATAGAAGTCTAGATCTCTCACTGGCTTATATACAGGTTCTCCCCACTCTAGCCTGCTTAAGTCAGAGAGTACCAGAGAGAGTCTGTTTTCTCTCGGTCGGGCTTGTGTTCTCTCTCTCTTCCCGTTACACTTTCACCGGAAATAAAAATTCTGGTGTCACTTGAGAAAGAAATCCATGTGTGGGATTATGTATGTATCATTTAAGTATGTGTGTGAAACTTGATTTACTTGTTTGGCATTGGCAGTCAAAGCCAGTGGAATCAATCACTACACAAAAGTTGAATTCTTCAATAGCACCCATTACCAGCCACATGAATGAAGCGCCACTTTTGAGCCACCAAGCGCAAGTCAAGCTGTGCATTATCTCCACTGTCATGCCCATAACTGCAAATGAGCTTCTTCAATTTTATACTTTACAATAAATCCAATAATTGCGCAGTGTGGTATGTTGGTTTTGTATTGGTATAAAAATAAAAATTCTCTTTACGCGTTGCTCGGAAAGAACCTTGAATGTCCAAAATAAATATTCGTTACATTTTTTATATTGGATCCGTTATTGTATGACAAAGATAAAAAAAAAAAATAATAATACGTAACTTTATTTATATTTTGACTTTTAGAAAAGAGGAGATCCTAGGAATTGGACTGCCCTCAGGCCGCTCAGATACCCCACGAGTACAGCGTCAAATTTCATAGTCCCCACTTTATTTCTTGTATTAGTGTTCCTGTCCCCAAACAAAATAAAATACTTTCATTCTATTCGAAATACTAAATCCTAAATGACAAACGATTGGACAAATTTCCTCTGTGAACTTATATATATACTCGTATATAAAACAAACAAAAAAATGTGGGAACAAGCTGAAATTTAAAATGAATATTATTGGTTCAAGGTTGTCACAAACCATAAAATTAACAGATAATTTATGTAAAATGAAAACGAAAAGTTAAGAGAAAAGGAAAAAAAATAAATAAATATTACGCCATGTTTCTACGATAACTTTTAATAAATTATTGTACGGGGAACTGGCCGAAATTGAGAGATTGTATAGATAGATATATGCTAATTGGGGCAAAAACGTTTAAAATTGTATTTATTTTTTTGGATAAAAGATGTACGACGACCAGTTGTTTGCTAATTAGATGACTAAAACCTACCTGTTCGCACAGTTTGTGTGATCAAATTCTCTAATATACTCTTTTGTTTATTTAATAAAATTGTTTATAATTAATTTGTGTGAAAGATTTATTTTTAAAACTTTAGCAAACTTGAATATTAAAGTTCTTTCTAAAGCATCTAATTAAGCCCCGGTTTGCCACCGTAATGTTCTTCTTTAACAAAATGAATTTAAAAAAAAAAAAATGAAGCGTTCCCACCTGAACTTGAATCCAAACACTTTAATCTAAAATCTTCCGAACATATTAGCAGTGTTGCCACTATTATGTGTCCAATCTCACCTTACACTCGTACATTGATCTCAAAATTCCCTTAGCCCTTCGTTTCCTACATTCTTGCCATATCTTTACTAAAACAGATATTATTGTATAATTCAATCTCACTCTAACATTAGCACCAAGGCACTCACCTCTCACACCTTTCCAGATAACTGACGACGATGCTTTTGAAGTAGCGACGGCCCCCCGCCTACCAATGAAAAGCTCCTAGGGAGGCGGCAAAATTTTTAGTTTAAAACATCTTCTTTAATAAATTCTTTAGGATAAAAATGATTTAGCTTAGTTTTTTTTTTTGTTTTTTTATTTTTTAAATTGTCAAATATTAACAAATATTTGGAGACCTTTGCCCTTGACAAATAGCCTGGACAAAATACTTTCTGGAAATGAGATTGAAGGCGGAGAATGTTACAGGATATTTAACACAAACTATTATATTGAATTAATTCTTTACCACACAATAACCAAAAACCATTAAGCACTAAAAGAGACTTGTTTTATTTATTATATTAACAACACACACACCAAGAACCCTAGAGTGCAATAAAGTTTGCAATATTTTATGAAAAGAATGGAATCTGTCACATAGATTATCTACATATTTATATAAATACATGTCAACAACAACAACAGCGCTACAGTATATATATATATTATTAATAATAATAATAAAAAGATACGAAACATGTACAAGCGCAGGTAGTTAAAGGAGGAGTGATATAGTAAGATGGCCGGGGGTGGGTGGAAGGAGCGAGGTTAGAGGAGAGGGGCTTTTCAAGTGCGCGCGGATGTACGATTATATTATAGCTTGGGATGGGCAAGTTGCATAATCGGAGTAGCGTCTTCGCAGTGATGCAACAACGTTTTGCCTTTCACACGCATGCTCGTTCTCAATTCTCTGTCTCTTCGTTCTGTATATATATATATATAAATCCTGTTGAGTAGCAACATTCTAATCGACTATTATATACAAGCATAAATATTCACGCACACACGCATAAACACGTTTATGATTTCACAATAATTATATATATGTATACACATAGACTCAATGATAATTACTTATCAAAAAATAATTTTGCAAAGCACTAAATCGAACTTTTATTTATTTATTTATTTATTTATTTTTTAATAAAATAACCTTGATAACTTTATATTACTTTATTTTAGCTAAGTAGTTTGATTTTAATTTATACCATAAAAAAAAAAAATGTCTTCTTATCAGTTATTGCTAATGTACTTTAAACGCACGGAATAGTTTAGTTACTACTCTGAGTAGTTAATTTCAAAATAGTTTAAGAAATATAACTCGAAATAGTTAATAATAACAATCTTTTATTAATTCTTGTTGAACAAAACAAAAAAAAACATTATTTTTGCCAAGAACAATATTGAAGACATACTCATGGTCACATGACCGTCTGAGGAGTTGCCATATGTTTATATCAGAATAATTAAACAATATTGTAAATTAAGGAGGATAAGTATAAATAATAAGAATAAGCAGAATGTGAAAATATGTAGTATCTTATTAAAAAATAAATAAAATAAATACCTCACAATCCTGGTAATAATAAATCAGTGTTGAAACTAAACACATTTATACAAAGAAAAGAAAGAAAAAAAAACTGATTAAAATAACTTGATAAGAATAAGTCTAAAAATTAAACTGTTTAACTAAAAAATATCTATAATTACCAGGCAGATTTGCAGTATTTAATTAAACTTAACCAATCCTTGCCGTCAAGGTATTTCTAATAGTTCCTCGAAGTTTAGAATATCTTTGTCAAAAACAACTGGGGCATCTGGCAATAAAGTGCGGGACATCCTCATTTTCTCTCAAATTACACAAGGAGCAAATTTTTATTGTTTTATTAAAAAATCATAATAATTTAAATAAAGTAATTCTCCTCTAACTTTTATGATCCAACTAATCATCGAACTGTCAAGGTTTAATATTAATTGATTGATACAATTGTAGCTCTTTAGGGATTTATACAGAGTGTGATGTACGCTATCTAATGCATTATTCTAATAATTTAACTTTCATTTTATTTAAAATATCGAACAGAGGCTGTCCAGCTCAATGTTATGAAATAGTTAATATATTATGTAAATTAACTTCTTAGAATAAAAATTTAGAATAAATCAAATAATTTTATTATGTAGCTTGGGGCTGGCTACCTGTAAGCCTTATACATTATAAACTTATAATGACAAAATTTTGAGCGAGTGCACGCACTAAAATGACACTTTTAAGGAAAGACGAACACGCCACTGTGATTCCACATCCCTTTAACAGTTCATTGTTTTCGGGGGGGGGGGTGTTTCAAAATATAGTTATGGAACTAGTAATGGGTAAAATAGTTTAATAGGTACAAAGCTTGTAATCATGCAGTATTAGAGGAACAGAACAGAATACTGGAATGATTCTTCAGGTAGAAACAAAGTCAGTGCTACCTTATTTTCTATTAGAATTGTTAACAAACAAAAATAAAGGAAATATGATTTTAAATCTCTGATATAAATGAATAAAAGTTTGCAAATCTTTTATTAAAAGCCGTTAAAAATTGAAAAATAAAAAGCATCTAGTAAGTTGAATATTTAGTTGGATCCGCCAAATAGTACTCGTATCCGGGTTTTCCCTCCATAGCGTGCTTTGTTTTATTAATTATTTTTTATTAATTCGTACTGGAATTCTGATTTCCCACCTCCATTATCAGAGTTGAGTTGATCCATGTAGAAATTTGAAACATCACTTACAATGTTTGGATTATTAGCTGGACAATTCAAAAACAAGTGGTTCACAGGTTCCCAGACTTACCGCAGCAATATTTTTGATAATATGTGATAGAAACATTTTAAAGTGAAAATCAACTCTATATATGAACTTGGTAAACCAAGCTCATGACGCTGAAGGAAAATCCGTATCCGGTCAGTATTAATAAAAAAAAAGGCGCCACGTCATGCTATGACGAATACAATCGCAAAAAGCATTTTAGTAGCATGAGATTTCTGATCAATTAAATTTAATCGAGTCCTTCCTGTATAACGTCCTTTTTTTATTTTACCACCTACTAATTAAATGTTTTAATATGAACTTTTATTTAAGTCTATTTAAAAAAAAATCTGGTGTGAAACACTCACACAACTTTCTCCTACTTCAGTTCTCAAAATTATAATTGACAAATTTTATAGTATACCAAATTTAATGAAATTCGTCGAAAAGTGTTCAGTAAAAGCGTACTTCCGGTTTTAGTAATTTTCTTGAAACTCAGAATTTTGGCCATCTATTTATTTCTAATTAATTTTGTTTAGATGATAGAATTGTATAATCAACTATGATAGCACTTTAGAGAAAAACATAACCCCACCCCAAAGTTTCAAGAAATTACTTCAGATCGAGGAATTTTGACAGATGACCCACTGTCAGATTCCATGTTGATAACTAAACGGAATATCTAGTTTCAACTTTCTACGGTTTTTCGTTTTTGAGCTTATGCTGTTCACTCACTCACTCACACACACACACACACAGAAACCATTTGCTAAAAACCACTTTTTTGGACTCGAGAGGACCTCAAAACGAATATTTCCGCGGAAAACTCGATATCGAAAATTTGACATGATTACAATACTTCCTCTTACTAGAAGTAAGAGAAAGTAAAAATTAATCTCATGCTCAATCGTATTTTTTCCATTACTTTCACTGGCAGTCGTAATAGAAATTAAATATCTCATCCAATTAACGGACATTTCCATCGGAATTATAATATATAGTTTTAAAAATCTGGTGTGTGTGTGTGTGTGTGTGTGTATGACTCACGTGACTTTCTCTTACAGTTTATACAATTAGATATAAAATTAGATATAACATGACAAATTTTCTTTAATTTTTGTATGTGTCATGTATACAACCAACAAGTTTGAGAAACATTTCGTTGAAGTGAACTCTACACTTTCGTTGAAGTGAATTTGCTCTGACGATGGATGAATATCCGAAACCGGTCAGGATCATAACTAATATGCATGCTACGACGGATAAAATGCCGGATGTTATCCAGCAATGCGGACCCATCCACATTTTCGGAAATCTTTGTACTAAATTTCGAAGTACTTTTAAATAATGTCTATAATGCCGCACTTCCTATTAACCAATTTTCTGCAAATTTGAAATTCTAGCAACATATTTATGGTATATTAATATTATATGGAAGGCAGGCGCATATATTATATTGGAATGGTATTTTAGAGGAAAGCTTAACACTACTGTTCCCTCAGGACCCTCCAAAAAAAAAAAAAAAAACAATTCCAGGAAAACGCTTCAAACGGATGTGATAGATAGTATACGAAGTTAAGTGAATATCATTGGAGCCATCTTTGAGGAAATTGCAAGAAACTGGAAAACTATTGAGTATTTTATTTATTTATTTTTTCCTACGCCATGCTACGGTTATTCAGCCATTGTACGTCACGCAGCCCAGTATAAAAAGGCTGCGCAGACGACTGATGTCGTTCGTTTATTGGATATCCAGGGGGTGCGTGAAAACAATCTCGGACGCGAACAACTACACCCTCTCAATAGTATAATAGGGTTGGTTCGAGAGAATTGGTCTGGTATGATGAAATTAACGAGACTTGGTTAACACTGTAATATAATAAAGAGTTACACTGACTGGGTGGACTTTACAGTAAAGAATGGTAGATTAAGGTAGAGTGAAAGGGGTAATGATACGTTGTGACTGGTGAACTATCTTTTGAACTAATTTGAACTATATCTCTTCTGTGTCCCGTCGATATATTTATATGGTTTCTCCCACTCTAATCTGAGAGAGTGGTCCTGGCATTTTGTTTCTCTTTCTCTGCTGCTATTTTGGTTGCCGTTACATCAAATATAATGGGATTGGTTTGGAGAGAATTGGTCTGGTTTGATGAAATTAACAAGACTTGGTTAATACTGTAATATAATAATGAGTTACACTGACTGCCCGGACTTTACAGTAAAGATGGTAGATTAAGGTAGACTGGCAGGAGTAATGACACGTTGTGACTGGTGAACTATCTTCTGAACTAATTTGAACAATATCTCCTCTGTATCCCGTCGCTGCATTTATATGGTTTCTCCCACTCTAATGCGAGAGAATGGTCCTGGCATTTTGTTTCTCTTTCTCTGCTCTCTTGGTTGCCGTTACATCAAATATAATGGGATTGGTTTGGAGAGAATTGGTCTGGTTTGATGAAATTAACAAGTCTATTATATAATAATGAGTTACAATGACTGCCTGGACTTTACAGTAAAGATGGTAGCTTAAGGTAGAGTGGAAGGGGTAATGACACGTTGTGACTGGTGAACTCTCTTCTGAACTAATTTGAACTATATTTCCTCTGTGTCCCGTCGCTGTATTTATATGGTTTCCCCCACTCCAATTCGAGAGAGTGGACCTGGCATTTTGTTTCTCTTTCTTTGCTCTCTTAACAATAGTTTTTCCAGTTTCCCGCAATTTCCTCAAAGATAGCTCCAAAGATATTCTTGTAACTTCGTCTACAATGCACAACTATCTATCACTTTCGTTTAAAGCATTTTCCGGTAAGAATTAATTTTTTTTTTTCGAGGATTAAGAGGAAACAGTAACGTTTAAGCTTTCCTCTAAAATACTATTTCAATAAAATATGCACTATTGAGTGAAGTTGCCATTTCTGGTTGATGAATACTGATTATAACTTTTAATTATCAAGTTTGAACTTCCCGCGTTTTTCGTCGTTTTGAGCATGCGCACAACACAGACCATTCACTAGAAACATTTTTCGCTATTCAGGGACCTCAAATTTGCGAAAGAATAAATTGTACAAAGAGAAAATTTTATAAGAGTTTCCTATCTCAAATATATATATATATTTTTTTTTTTTTTCAAATAAAATAGTACCTGCTTGTAGTGAATTCGCATTTAGATCTTATTAGACTTCGAGTATTATGTTAATACAATGTTTTGACATGTGTGAACATTGTGTGAACAGTTTGATTGCAAAACCGCGACTAAATAATTTAATCATATAGTAAATTTCTGTTTAAATGTAGTAATAATAACAGAGTCCATTCAATAATTAAACAATCAATGAACTATGAACTGATTACGTTTTTTTGTTTTTTTGTGGTCAACTTTATTATATGATAATGACTGAATTAAACATATCATTAAAAAAAAAAAAAAAAAAAAAAATGAATTGCTAATAAACGAAAGGTTATTATAAAATAGGTAGATGTGAGGTTAATAGTTATTTTCTCACATACTTAATGAACACAATAGCCCCTCCTCCGTCCCGCCTCGCACTCTCTCTCTCACACACTGTTCACAATCCCTTGCATTTTGATTATGTAATTAGGGCACAATGTAAAGATGTAACATGCAGTCTCATATTAATACACCACACACATACATATAAGACACTTCTTACACTTCTTAAATTGATTACTTAATATTATAATCGGATCAATGATTTTTTTTTTAATATTATTTATTATCACTATTACATCATCGCTGAAAAATTAATTTCCATTAATGCTTTTATTTATTTATTTATTAATTAAGAATCAGACCAATTAAATTGAGGATATATTTTTATAAAATATTAATAGATAGTGAAATTTATTCTGTAACAATTAATAATTATTGCTTAATTGATTGCTTCATATAATAATAGGGATTTTAATAGTATTCTATTTATTATATATTTTTTTTTTTTATTACCAATCCACTTCGTCACTTATTTCAATCAATTGTTAAATTTTGTAATTAGTATTCATTATTCTTTAATTTAATTTCTAATATCCATTGGATTTTATTTTTTTTATGAACGTAATTTTAATAATAGTCATTTTTTTTATAACTTTATCTATAGAAAAATAAAATCCATTATTGAATGACATATTT
>JAAEAF010003248.1:122349-134305 GCA_011037195.1 Triatoma infestans | reverse complement strand
AAAAAAAAAAAAAAAAAAAAAAAAAAAAAAAAAAAAAAAATTAAACATTGTGATTGCAAATTTACAATATCTGCTGGACTAGACTAGCCGCCTAATCGATTAGTCGATCTAACCGAAATAATTGATATATTAGCATTCTAATCGATCGATCGCCACTTTCTTTTCTTTCAATAGAAAATTTATTATTTTGATCGATTCCACTAATAATTTGTGGAAAAGCCGTATTAAATCTGTACCTTTTTTAAATTTTATATTTAAATTAAATATTTCAATTCTCTTAGTGCAATTAATACATTTACAAATATGGCAAAGTTTCCTTTAAATTCGCGCTTTTTTCCACAGCTCTTACACTAAATAACATATTAGAGATGTATTTCTTTGGTCGTAAGGTACAATTGGCAGGAAAAAGCAAGTGTATGCATCTCCAATGGTGGAGGGCCAGTTCGAGCAAGATCTGTAATTAATGAGGAGTAAAATTTATAATAAAATAGTACTTTTCTTCTTATTCAATCAAAAAACCGTGATAATATCATTCTGAAATTTCTTGTATGAATCATGTTTTCTTTTATAACTTGTAAAATATAGCTCACAGAAAAAAAAACGGTTCAAGTAAATTTTTCTTACAAAAACATAGAGGAATCTATTTCTTAAATAAAAACCACACCTCCCCATTTGAAAAAATGAAGTTTGGTGCCTGTATCTCGCTTCTGGTAGCACCAAAACAAATGTGCAAATAAAATTTGGTTTTCTAACAAAAAAAACTACGGGGACACGTATTTTTTAGTTTTTTTCTAGCTATCTTAGTTTCCGAGAAAAAGTTGTTATCCATTCACCTTGGGGCACCCTGTATATATATAGCTAACCTAGCCCTATAGAGGACAATCTTTAGAACAGCTTATACAGCAGTTACAACGCGTCAGCTATTAACTACTTCCTTTATTTTTACTCAGTCAAAATCTCTAATTTCTATTTACGTGTAAAGTCCCTGGCAGTTTGTGTTACTTTCTCATTGTATAGTATTCAACATTACTCCACTTTATTTCATCTCATAAACCCAATTCTCTCCTTCTCATACCCATTATACTCAATTTTAAAAATTTAAATTACTAAGGGTAATAATAAAAATAAAAAAAATGTTAAAACATAACACAAATAAAATATTCAATAGATTTAGGCAATTTTTAGTTAATCTCACAACATTATATTTTTGCATCTTCTTAAAATAATTTCCATTTTTAGTGTTGTGCAGAGATTTGAAAAATAGCTTTTCGTCACGTACAAATCAGTAATGGATATATAAAGCACCCCCAGAGTCACACAAACCTGTTAAAGCAATGATTTTTATACCTTAAGGTAAAACAGATTTTAGCGAATCTAAATTGCGCTTCACTAGTATAACATAGAACAGCATACAAGTGAAACGTGCTGTATTATCACGATCTTTGGATACTAAATAACAAGATCTAAAGTTGACTTTCCCATCTCCATTTCTATCATATTAGTTATCATTGTCTCACTGTGGCCTCTTTTCTGTTATTATTGCTCATCTTATTGCTATAAAACTGCATTAAACATGTTGCATTATATGCAATATAGTGTGTGTCTGAACACTTTTCATTCTTGTTATTTTATCTTCAGTATAATCATTTCACTGGGCCTTTCGTATATTTTCCATCTTTAATGAGACAATACTTGTACGTAAAATGTCTTGTACAAACAATGCCTCCCAATATATAGTGTGAAACACCCACACGACTTTCTCTTACCGCACTTAAAATAAGTTATATAAATATACGAGGGTCATTCAATAAGTAACGAGACAAATCGTGGTAGCTCAGAAACGGTTTGTTTAATCAATACAATAGTTGCAGAGCATTAAGTTGGGGTCCTTGTAGTTAGCTTCGATCATTGCACCTCGGTAGAACAACGCTCATTGATTAGATGTTTAGTTCAGTGGGTATCAAAGGTAGTCCACGAAAGAATGGGGTGAAGGGGGTTTGAACCGTTCGAACGTTTACAAATGGGTAGAATGGTTTAAAAGTGGCCGTGTAAGTGTCTCTATGACTAGGAATGAAGTAGACGACCGGTTGAAGTTGCAACTTCCTCCCTCGAAACTCGCATTAATTAATGCTGCAGTACAAGAAAGTCTTGGGTTCCAAGACTACAATTTACGCACGCCCATAAAGAAAGTGGGGGTGGGAGTACAATTTACGCACGCCCTGACCTCATACCCCATCGGACTTTTGGACCCCTCAAAGAGATTCTACGTGGGAAAAACATTTTCAATCCAATGAAAAACTTAAAAATCAGGTGCAAAAGTAGCTTCGAGATCAACTCAAAAAATAGAAGAACAATGGGACAAATGTATACATGTTGCTGGGGACTATGCGGAAGTAGCCAAAGTTTTGTATTGATGACTTAAATCGTTTTTGAGCTATAGCGATTTGCCTCGTTACTTATTGAATGACCCTCTAGTAATGGTAGATTTCATGGACGGTTACCACCCATGATTAGTAAAAAGTGGTTTACATGTAGTCCCAGAAGACACCACCAAATAGCATTGAATACAACTAAATAAAATCTAAAATTTAATCTCACTGAACACTAATACAATCGAATTTTTCCAGATAAATATATCAAAAAAGTTCATGCTCTTCCTAGCAGCCTCTACAGGCCACTGTCCCCACTGCGTAAATATTTTCCGGAGGCCGCAGTGAACTAAGAAGGGTCCATGCGCATTTGCATAGAGCGTCATTTGACCATAGATGTTGACGCGCCTTAAATTAAAAAAAAAATGATATAGATTCATAGGTATATGAAAATTTAAATAAAATCATTGTAGCTTTTTAAGCGGTTGCGATACATTAAGTTCATGCGATTCTTAGTGCATAAGATATTGTGTACACAACATACATACATACAGACAGCCACATGCACTATATAACAGTGAACTCAACTTCAAAAATTCCACAAGGCCACAAGAGTTAAAATAAAGAGATAAAATATATTACACAAGTCCGAAAGTACGGGATAGCCAATAATAATATATTAATAACATCCGGTCTGATTATGCTGTTCCCTCTGGAAACTGGATTGAATGAACTAATTTCGAATTCTATAAAAAATCTAAAATATTATAGAAGAATCTCTTCTGTACCTTTGATGGCCCCTAAGCCTTTTGGGGACATATTGTTATGTCCCGCATTACTCCCTTGTCGTACATGTAATGTATAAGTCATAATTTATCACATGCACAGGCTTTGGACTCGTTATATCACTATATTATTTTGCTGATTATTTTCCTGCACTTTTCATTATTTTTCTTTTTAATTCTCCTCTTTTATTATATTTATTTTTTTACTTTTTCTTATTACTGTAAGAAGAAGTTGTGCGACCGTGTCAAATTTTACGTATACACGATATACACGTTCTGAAATCCATTGAATCCGAAAAAATATTTTTTTGAAAATGGTCTATGTGTACATTATGCAGTCAGCGTAACTCAGAACCGTAAAAAATCACAGGAAGTTTAAACTTGATATTCAATTTAAGTGCTAGGCAAGGGACCCTAAAATAAAGTTTTGAACAGAATCCATTAACCGGAAGTCACACTTCTTTTTATTCATTAAATTTGTTATACTAACCATGCATACCGAGATGTATTACTTTTATTTGAATTAGTTTACCGAATAAGTTCATTTAAGGGAGATTATGAGGAAGGAGTGAGGTTATGCTTATGCTTTCCTCAAAAAAGTAATTTTTATAACATTTAGATTCTCCCATTCATATTTCTTGAAGATAACTAAACATCTAAGTAATAATTATATGTTAGAAAGAAATTAGTCAAATTATAACTATGTTGAATAGCAGTATGAGAATGTCGTGAGTGTTTCACACCAGATTTTTTTTTTTTAATTCTCATGGATCCAGAAAACACTAAAATAGAAAAATGTTTTTCTGTTTAATTGCTACGCCATTATTGATCGCTTCTTACTTGAAATCTGAAGGAGTATTTTTAAACTCTAAAACCTATGGCGCAACAGCCCATGAAGGACCAAGGCTTGCACGCTGGCTATTTGTATGGGGGGGGACGTGTGTTCCCACGCCATTTAGTTCCGGCCTTCGCTACCTAGGGCGCTACCAACTGTAGCTTCCCACTTTTCATCAAGATTGCTGGGTCAACACCGACTTTGCCCTGACGGGAATCGATCCCTGAATTTGTTGCACGAAAGGCGAGTGTGCTAGCCACTAGACCAACGCGTGAGGGCTCCGTGTTTTTTAATATAACTTTAAATAAAAGCTCTAAATTTTTTTAAAAAATATTTCACTCAATTCAAATGGTACCAAAAAAAAATTAAATAAATTTACATTATGTAGGTAATGAAAACAAATTTAACGATGTGGTTTAATCATTAAACTAGTTTTTGTCCATTTTTGTTTGCATTATTTTGTAATTCTTTTTTAAAGATGCAATTCCTAATCAGTAGCTGACATTGCTACACATCCTCAAACCCGAATTACTACCTATGCCGATAATATCCTCTCACTCCAATCCTATACAGATCTCAAATGCAGTACAAGAACACCTTGAGCTCGTAGAAGCTTGGTGCAGAATATGGAGAATTAAGTTGAACACCAATAAATGCACACAAGATATATTCACACTAAGAAGACAGACCTGCTCTCCACTTACTATAAATAACGCTAACCTACCCACTTCTAATCAGATTCGATATCCAGGGCTTCACCTCGATCGACGCTTAATTTGGAATCCTCATACTCGACTCAAAAGAAAAGAACTTAACAGACGTTACGGATTACTACGAAAACTACTTGGACCTAAAATCTACTATGAGTACTCACAACAAACTAACACTCTTCAAAACTCTATTAAGACCTATCTGGTCATATGAAGCAGAACTGTGGGGCTCCATTAAACCATCCAATATCCAGCTCATACAAATCATTTCAATCCAAAATCCTTCGTCGTATTGTTAATGCTCCTTTCTTCGTTTCTAACCGCATCCTACACCGTGATCTAAATATCCCATATGTAAATGAATTAATCCAGACCGTTTCTTAAGATTCCACGATAGACTCTCCGCACACCCAAATCCCAATGCACAATCCTTATCCACAAGCACTCATCCCGATAACCCACCACGTCGCCTAAAAAAGACGCTGGCCACGCGATTTAATTGCTGACAACTCTCAATAGAGTCTAGAAAGTACGAGCGCTGGCTGGTGTCTTTCATCATGCATTCTGGTTGTGATACTGAGCTATGCTCGGTGTTTCAATTACATATTTTTTACTGTGTAACACTTTTGCTTAATGTATAGTATATAGTTGCAAATTAACAAATAAATAAATAAGAAATAAAAAAATCAGTAGTCTGGCTATATATACTCAACTTTGGCGTCAAAAGCCATAGTTTGATTTCCAAGATTTTTATTTCTATTTGGATAGTTATGGCTCACCAAAGCTTATATTTAATAATTAAAATTAATACAAATTTACAAAACTTAATAATAATGAAAAAAAAAACAAATTTTGAAGAACCAAAATCCTGTGTTAAGTTCCGAAAAATTTCTCTAGAAACGAATCACCAATGAAAATTTAAACCATATTATTTACATAATCACCGAGAGAAAAAGTGGGAGCTATGTTATTAGCGAAAACTGGTAGGGAAGGCCGAAACGATGTTGTCTCCACACAAAAAAAAAAATCATCAGCCGGATGCCAATATAGACTGAGTTGTGCTCAATAACCTTGTATAAGGATTATCTAAACACAAATTGGTAAAAGGATTCAACGGATGTTGTCATAATGTAAATGTCAAATTTCTCCTATAATTTGTTCAAAATCATATTTTTAATCGATTTTGTTCTATTTTTCTTTTTGCTAAATTACGAAAGATATTTTCTGATACAAATTGGTATTGAACCTCGGTCGCATCGATCGTCGATCACTGCAGCGTAGATCAATTATTTTTTTTTCTTTTTCCTACGCTATGACTTCGGGATGTCAATATACGAGTAAGTATAGTAAGGCTGAGTCCCTCCAGGTAATGTTATTGTTGTTGTTGTTGTTGGAGAAATGCTGGGTGGACACGCAGGGGTGCCTCCAAGCTAAAAGATTTACAAAAGGAATTAAGCAGGAAGTTTCGGAGTATCTCCTGTCCCTTAGTAGGACAGGCCTGAGGACTTTGGTGGGGGTAGTGACTGGACACACTTGGATGTCTAGTCCTATCTGTTTAATTTAAGGAGCACGTCTAGTCCTATTTCTCAGAACTGCGACGACGGAGTCAGGGAAACGTTGTGCCACTATTTATGTCAGTGTCCCCGTTTCGCTGGTACTAGGTTTCGCGTATTTGGGAGGGCAGCACTCTCGCAGGAAACGCCTGGGCGAGTTGGAGTTCAAGGATATCTTGGGATATCGTAGATTGACCGGTAAGCTACCGTGGGAGATTATTTAAGTGGATGATGTGGGGGACATCGGAAGGATAAAAGCCATAATATATAGGCTTAGATCCCACGCTATCAGGCACCCGGTATAATAATAATAATAATAATAATAATAATAATAATAATAATAATAATAATAATAATAATGTTCTTCTTGGCAATGAAGAGTTTTTTATCATTATTTTTATTTTATTAGCATTAACTACTAACTCGATCGATTTATAAATCATTATTTAATTATTTAATAAATAATTACTCTATTTAATATAACGATAATTATGTTTCCAGGATGAGACGGTTGGGAAGAGATGGGTTGGCGGCGAGACAAGCACGGAAACAGGAATTCATCCAGCAACCAGGGAGGTAAGTCGAATTAATTTTACATAAACTATACATAAGTTTTTATTTTATTATAAAAAAAACCGTCCAAAATGTGGTGGGGACCAGAAAGTGAAGACGAAGTTATGGTGAGGGAGGAGCCTATCTGGGGAAAGGAGATGCCCGGGATCTATTAAACACTAATTGAACAAAAATCCCCATAAAAATAAATAACGAAAATTCCCTTTCTATTTTATTTTTATAATAGCACATGGTAATCAATGGTCATTAGGTTGTCACTCTCATAAGTTCCTCAATTAGAAATGGACATTACCAAACTTAAATCGTGCCCATTTACTTTTTATTTAATTTCATTATTCAATAGCGAAATGGACATTATATATTCATTTTTTTTGAGTGAAAGAATTTTCAGTAGCTAATTTCCCGGAAAAATACAAGCTATTTTTACACATAAAAAGTAAATTTATATAATGTAAAGGTATTATAGTCATATTATACTTGTAGATTAATGCCTCGCCATGCAACCCACTGACTATTAAAACAACGCCAGAACTAATGTTTTTTTCTTCTTCTTTAGTAGAACTAATTACGCAATATTAAGCGTAAAAAATCTGGACGGTGAAGAACTCGATATGAGTTTCTCTTAATGCATTAAATACAATCTATACACATAAAAATTCAGCATCCGTATGTTTGTGGCCGCAAAACTCGAAAAGTAGACGATGGATTGACTTGAAATTTTTACACAACGTTGCATTTCTATATAAGAGTGTTTTACTAGAGTGTTGATACTTTGTACTCGAAGTTCCCATGGAAACGGGAACTCCTACGAGCGTTTCGCGAGGTTGGCATAAATAGACAGACTCAGACGCGTTGCGATGGTGGCTCTCTCTCTCTCTGAACCTCTTTCTCAACTACTTATATGTACCTCTATTCCGAAGTTCCCACGGAAACGGGAAATTCCGAGCTAAAATCCGTTCAAACGGCCATATTGCGTTAGCACTTGCTTCTTCAGGTATTGCTGCTACGTTGATGGAAGAAGGTAGTACAGCGCATTCAGCTCTTAAACTGTCATGACTTAAACATGTGCACTTCACAGAAAACCCAACATGTAATATTTCTAAAACATCAGGAATGGGAAAGGTTCTTCAGGCGTGCAAAATCATTGTATGGGATGAGTGTACAATAGCTTATAAGAAGTCATTGGAAGCATTAGACCATACATTGAAAGACTTGCGAAATAATCAGGTTCCATTTGGTGGAGCCATTGGTGTTACTAGCCGGTAACTTCAGCCAAACGCTTCCAGTGATACCTCGCTCAGCACCAGCTAATGAATTGTATACCTGCTTGAAATATTCAACACTTTGGAGCACAGTAAAAAAAATTCATTTAACAACAAATATGAGAGTTCAACTTCAAAACGATCCAACGGCTGCCATATTTTCAAGACAATCATTCGAACTCGGTAACGGCACTGCTACTACAAATCCGGAAACGGGAAAAATCACCTTCCCATCTAATTTCTGCAACATCTTACATTCACATAGTAGACAGGGTATTCCAAAGCATCGAAACAAAGTATCAAAATCACACATGGTTAAGCCTAAAAATCAGACAGAGCCACAGCGAAGCGTGGTCGGGTTTGCTAGTATTATATAAATGACATATTTGTTTTGTACTTCAAATATTACTTCTTTTGTTCTATCATTAAATATAGAGTTTAGGGGGGGGGCAAGCTCCTAATAGATAGGAGAAGCGAGATTACGTTGTTGTCCAGAAGGGAGCTCAAAAAAAAAAAAAATGAAAACCAAATAGCATGTGAAATTTAACGCTCAAAATACGCAGAACTCACTAAAATCATTTTTTTTTTTTTAAGAAGGAAAGAAAAATGTCACCAAATTTTAAAAATAAAAGAATCGCAGTTATAGCTCAGTGATAGCGCGCTGGACTAACACGCGGGGGGCCCGGATTTGAGTCCCAGCAATGCTACCCTTAGATTTTCTCTTCCTAACTCAATTATTCAACAATAAACTCAATTTTTTAAAATCGACACGATCAAGAATACTTCCTCTGTTATTAATATCAACCAATTTTCATAACTTTGGGATCACCCAAAACCTGAAATAAGAAGAAATGTATGAAGAAATGTTGATCTTCAAGATGGAAAACTGCCGAAATATCAAGCAATCAACAACTAGTTAAATATTTTTAAAAACGTTGCAGATGATTTTGAATTTATTTTTGCCCAAAAGTTCTTCACAAACTTCAACTTAACTGTAAATCACATATAGTTCCTTTCCTTTCTCCTCAAAGAAATATAAATTTAAAAATTATAAAATATTATATATAAAAAATCTCTTCTTTCAGTTTAATGTATTAGTTTTGCCCAACGGTTATACTTTTAATTCGTTATGCTGTAAAGGCTTTAAAAAAAAATAATTTTATTTATTCATCATTGTCATAGAGAATATATAATAACGGTATATATATATGTAGATATGTATTTTTCATTTTTTTAAAAAAAGTTGTATAATATTGATAGCTACAAAACTTTTTTTTAAATTTATTTATATATTTTATATTTTATTTATATAATTATTTTATTTTTAATTTTATTAATTTTTTAATTTGAATATAATTATTTATCTTGGCATCAGAATGATGAGAAAGTATATTACGAGTATTTATTAGTAACCTAATCTAAATATATACATGTTATAAACGTGTAAAATGAAAGTGAAAAAGATTTATTAAAACATTAAATATTTTCTCTCTATTTTTGGAAAAAATAAATGCATAAAGGAAATATTTATTTATTCTAAACATGCATCTTAAAATATTCCAACAAAAGATGCATCTGTACGCATTAAAGGAAGAACTGCATTTTTTTTTTTTTTTTTTGTCTTTTATTTATTTATTCTTTTCACTGTTTTTATCTGTCGTATAGGGAAGATCACATACTATCAAATAAGGATAGTAGTTTTCAATACGTTGAACAATGCAGGAATTAACTATATAAAAATAGTTGCACAAAAGCGAAAGTGCCATAGCGCGTGGGTTCATTTTAATCATAGACAATGACCTAAAACGGGTTTATGGGACTTTAAGACATCATTTTATACAATGTAAACTATCATGGTGTTATACATTTCAATTACAATTTAACTATTACAATATGTAGGGCCATAAATTGCCAAAAAATTTTGAATAGGAATCTGGGACTGTAGTATCACAAAAAATATACTTTAATAATCACAAAGTTACCTTGAAACTTGCATTTACTTCCTGCATCATACTCCATGGAAGGTTTTTAATGTTTGTGCAATTAGTTTAAAAGCGCCCTAAAAAAAACCAATTGGCAAAATTCTCTCATCATTTATGCAAGCTATAAAAATTTGGTTCTGTTTGGGTTCAAACATTGCTGAAACAGCTATTGTTGTTGAGTATAAATGGTGGGGAAAGTAACATGTTTAATAGTATATTCCAGTCGCGAAGTGGTGACCACCGCCTAGCAGGCCTTGATCCTTTTCAGGCTTTGCGATATTCTGTTAGAAAAACATATAAACAAAACAAAAAACTCTGGTTCATTCACTTTTCTATATAAAGTAATTTTAGTTGTAAGAAATTGACGAGTTTGAATTTTGGTAGTCCTTAAACTGTTATAGTTTAAATTTTAGTAATTGAATCTTTACCAGAAGACTTCTTCAAACGTTCGAAAAATATGCCTCAATCACTTTTTTATGGATTTAGGGTTAATAACTGACAAGCTATGTCTGGTCATAGCTCACAATCCAAAAAAAAACAAAAAAAAACAATCGATTTTGATAAGTCGATTAGTAATTGCCAAGGAGTTTATCATGAAAAGTTGATATCAAAATTCTTCACTCAGCAATAAGACTTAATTGCCAAGGAAGCGATTAACGATTTTCTTGAAAATATCTCCACGATTTTTTTTTTTTTTACAACTTAGTATTTATTTCCCACACATTTAAGAATAATTTTCATTTTTATTTAAAACATTTTATTTTGAAAACAATCGATAATTTAGAGGCTGTGAAATTAGGGTACCCTTAAAAGTGTCATTTCAATAATGTCCGGCAGTGCTATGATATTCCGACAGAACTTATATAGAAATAGTGGTAGCGTGATTAGAAATGGCAGAATGTTGATGATGGTGATATTTTCTTGAAGACTGGATATGTCAGACTCGGTTTGAAAGTAGGTAGCTCTTATTTTTTACAATCTCCTAGCCGCTGAACTAAGCGGATCTTGATCTTCCATTAGGTGGTGAAATTGAAAGAAGCTTTGCAACAGAAATGTCCAAAATTAAAGAATTGTCAAGGTATTTTCATATCATGAAAATGCTCGGCCCGCCAGAAATTGTTGGATCTTGGTTAAGATATATGACCACACACCCACCTTATATAGTCTTGATATGCTACCATCAGAATTTCATTTATTTTTGTGTTCATTGCAAAACTTGCCATAGTAGATAGGAATAACTAAACCGAAAATTGATGATATATCAAAGATATTTTTAAAAAATCGTTCGTTGATCTCTTACACTCAGTACACCCAATTTCAATTGCTAACATATACATAATCTGCTTTTGTTTGAAGTTTATTTATTAACATAAACGATCCCTTGGATTCAGACTAATGATAAGTTTTCGAAATATAGAAAAAAAAGATATTTGGCGATACATGTGTCCAAACTTATTGCAAAATAAGTTATGTGCATCTAGGTTAGCGTAGACGACATACGGGCGGCCGACAATAGTGGCACGATGGAGGTAAATACGGTGAAGGTAGTGTTATAGTAAGAGAGAAAGAACCAGATGATGTAGAAGAACATATTATGACATAGTATATATACCTCCCTTGGTGTGTAGTAGTGTAGTATATAGATGAAGAGACGGTGGTACTATGTGACCTCCTTGAAGCTAACATCCCTCATTCTAGTCAGGTAGTTCTTTCCACACTCCTGGCCCATTCCATTATATGATATATATATATATATATTTATAAATGTACAATCTTCACATACGCATTTGTATTCTTGTCTTTCTTAATACAATATTTTATATTCTACAGTAGAGTGGTTCTCCTTTCATTTAACTCTTCCAGCAACTTTACGCCCATTTTATCTTT
>JAAEAF010003248.1:0-118718 GCA_011037195.1 Triatoma infestans | reverse complement strand
TGTCTTTTGAGACGTTTAGGAGGGTTATTAGGAAGAGAACGGGAAGGCAGGTGTTGAACTAAAGGATTTCTTTGACACTGTAGGATTAATTTGTAATTGAATATGTGGGTGGTTCCGCAATGCTGGATAACATCCGGTATTTTATTCGTCGTAGCATGCATATTGGTTTTGTTATTGACCGGTTTCCAATTTTCATCCATTCGTCAGAGCAAATTCACCAAATTCGTGTAGAGAGTTCACTTCAAAGAAATGTTTCTTTCTGTTACACTCACACTTATTGGTTGTATATATGTATGTGGGAAGGTTATAAGGTTATGTTACTATGTGTGTATGTGTTTAATGATAAAGTGGAATTTTTATAAATTATGATTAGACATTAGAAAATAGTGTATAATAAATAGCATGTTTTGAAGAATACTTTATCACTAAATTTTAATATTGTTGTTAAGCATGCTCAGTGTTTTATTAAGTCATTTTTATTAGGGGGGGGGATAAGTTATTTCAGGAGTAAACTGTACTAATAAGAATAAATAAATTTTAAAGAAAGGCAATGCAAAGTTTATGGACAGTCAAAAGCTTGTACAAGTAATAAATAAATGTGAAACACAAGCAGGGTTATACAAGAAAATATGTAAGTAAATTGGTATGTAAGAAGGTTTGGCAGCAAACTGCAAATTGGAGATGATATTGAAATAAATAGTACAGGAAATCAAATGTATGCATTATTATTTATTATGCTAATTTTAATTTGGAACTTCCTGTCACGGGTTTGGGCAGCTTGACCAATGAAAGGTGTATTAAGTATTAAGGTTCGGATGGAGACTTAAATAGGAGCGTTTACAATGTATGGACGATTCTGGATTGTAAGAATGGAGTCTTTGGAAATTTGAGGATTTGGTTGAATCCCATGGTTCTATCCCATATGCCCAGCTAGGCTTTAAAATAGATGTATAAATTTAGTCTATTGTTGCCTAGAGATAGTTTAGATCTGTTGTCCAGTAGTCATTTAAGTTGTCAAAGGGTCTGTTTAGTTTTATTCTTTTAAGCCATATATGAGGATTCCAGACAAGTTTCGGTCTAAATAAAGCCCAAGATAACGTGCAAGTATGGGGATGTAGCAGATTAGGGGAAGAATAATGCGACGAAGAGTGAAAGTAATGTTTTGGAACTTGTTTTCGTTAAGTTTAATGATCCATTTTTTAAACCATTTTTCTAGGGAGCAGAGGGTGGGATTGCAGATACCATGGGTGGAGATTCTATGGGCTATTACAGGATCATAATAAATCTTGGAAATACCTTGAATATAATAATAACTAAATATACAAGTTACTGCGATAATTGAATAAAATGTCAAACCTAAAATTCCAAGAAACTTCGAAAAGTCATGAAGAATTTCTTATTTTATCCGTCGTAGCATGCATATTTATTAGCGTTCCTGACCAGTCTCGGATTTTCATCCATCGTCAGAGCAAATTCGCCAAGTTCGTGTAGAGTGTCAACATATATAAAACCAACAAGAGTGAGTGAGTCTACAGAAACATTTCGTTGAAGTGACCTCTCTACACACGAACTTGGTGAATTTGCTCTGACGATGGATGAAAATCCAAAATCGGTCAGGAACAAACAAAACCAATATGCATGCTACGACGGATAGAATACCGGATGTTATTATCCAGCATTGCGGACCCACCCACATTTTCATAAAGAATTACTAGCTACCAATATGTCTACATCATTTTATTACATTATTTATAAACTTTAATTTTTATAACATTACATTACAGTAAGAGGTTTAGGACATTTAATGACTTATTAATGGTTCGTAATAATAATGTGCCAAATGATGTTTTTCCATTTAATAATAAAGTTTTTTATTACACGCAACATACAAATTTTCATTTAAAATGCATGAAATACAATATTATGAAACATTTAATTTTATAATGAGCAGTTGTTAGGCAGAAAATAAAAACAGAATTTAAAAACTGCCGCCTGTTTAACACATATGCATAATTAATTTGATATTCATTAAATTAATTTTTTTATCGAGTAGTTTTTTATTTTCAAATAATAAAAAAACATTTGACTATTAAAGTGCATTAATTAATAAATATAAATTATATAGAACATTTTAAAATCCTTCTTTAAATAGATCATCGAAACACCAACTAAAGGACCTTTCTATTCTCATGCTCCAATCCGTTGGATCATGCATCATATCATTCCAGCATGATTAGGACTAAAACCTTAATTTTGTATAAATTGTAACCCCCCCATTCCAAATGTATCTTACAGAATGGTTGCTACAGCGGGGGGGGGGGGATCTTTCCTATCTATTTTTTCAATTTCATCTTTTCCACCATCTTAGGGTGGGCGGGGATATTTGTTAAGAAGATACGTTAAGAGATACTATTTGTAACGTTACTAATAGTATGAGAAGTATCTGTTGGTTGGCTGATCGGCCGAAGGGTTATCATAAGAAAACACCAAAAATTTTTTTTGAAAAACAACACACATACCACAGTAGTAATTGAACATGTAATGATAGAACATACAAATTTTTCAATCTAAGATAGCCCCTGAAGAAGACAAACAATGTTTGTCGAAACGTCGGGTTACTAATAAAAAACACTTGAAAGAAAAAAATTTTTGGTGTTTTCTTATGATACCCTTCGGCCGATCAGCCAACCAACAGATACTTCTCCATCAATTCTAACGGCCAATAATTGCTAAAATTTGATACTAATAGTATCCTTAATTAGTGATTATTGAAATATATGAATGTCATATATTTACTATGATATATATATAGTACAATAAATATATATATATGTTTGCCTATAGTTGTGCTTATAATTATATGCTTTAGTAGAATGGAGTGGCACAAAACAATATTCAACACTTCCCATCGACGGCTAGTTCGATGAAATAAGAGGGAATGTGTGAAGAGATAGCTGTAAACCTTCTCCCTCCATACTTTGTATGTGGGTGCCCTATAGAACAATATGTGCCATCCTATCTCAAGTGGACGGACCCAGATTGAGAAGGAAATTAATCATGGGGCGCTAAGGAGTTATCGTAGATGATGGGCCAGAAAAATTAAATTAAATTAACCACCTACTTTGAGTCCTTTTGCCATTCTGGAATACAACAAGTATTTATTAATTATTTCTTCCAAATTAAACCAAGCATCCAATGAACACAAAGATTCAGCACTTTTTATGTGATATCCTACCAAATTAATGGTATCAGACAGATGGACAAAGTGCCACTTAATTTTCTAGATTCACCACAATCTATGTACTTAAAAACCATTGACAGACGAATCTTGAAAGATGATAACATGATTTTTTTTTTTATTATGATAAAGGTTGTAACTATTGAGTTATTGATTCTGGGTTTTTTTTTTTTTCTGAGGGGGGGAAAATGCCTTCGCACAAGTGTGGGGCTCGCACCCACTAAAAACCCCCTCCTCCCTCGCAGGCATACGCCCACCCCGGAACTGCTAAGGTATTACTTCGGGCCTCGTAATACGCCCTAACGGGCACACTCCAGACTAGCTGGACCCCGTCCTCGGGAGGTCGAGGTGCCGGTTCATCTCAATAATCTTCATCCGAAGAACCGTCCGGACAAAGATAACAACTTTGTCCCACCAGTCTCTTCGGATGAGCATGGTCCTCACCACCGTTTCCGGGGTAACCCTCCCGATTTCAGCCTCCAGCCTTCGTCTTTCTCTCGCCCATCTCTCACACACGAAAAAGGTGTGGCAGGCGTCGTCTCTGGCGGCATCTCCGTATATGCACGCCGAGTCTTCTACCTTCCCCACCCTACACAGGTAAACGGCAAAGCAACCGTGTCCCGTGAGAAATTGGGTGAGAAAGTAATCGACCTCGCCGTGCTCTCTACTCACCCATTCCTCCAAGCTTGGGATGAGCCTTGCCGTCCACCTACCGCGATGCTCCTCCTCCCAACGCTCCTGCCACCTCATCAACATGGTCCTCCTGGCTAGCAATCTGGCCTGCGCCTCTCCAATCTCGGCCTTCATCTCCCGGACTGCCATCTCTCTTGCGCCATGAGGTCGATAGGAGCTACCCCTGCAACCACCAAAACCGCAGGCCCCGACACAGTGCGGTACGCACTGGCGATCCTCAAAGCCCCCCTCCTCTGCACCGCGGTCAGCTGCCTCTGATGTCGTTTCTTTCTTAGGGCTCTAGCCCAAACCTCGCATCCGTACAAAAGGATGCCATTTGTGACGGACATGAGGAGCCGGCGTCTGCTGGCCCTCGGTCCTCCCACATTAGCCATCAACCTGCTCAAGCTCGCAGTTACCCTTGCCGCCTTCTCGCTGGAGCGCCGCACTTGCTCCCAGAACGTCAGCTTGGTGTCTAAATGCACCCCTAAGTACCGGACGGAGCTCTGAGTTTTCAACGTTCTGCCGTCGATCCTGACGCCCCAGGCACTTGGGATCCGACGTCTAGTGAGCAACATTATCTCCGTCTTCTCCGGAGCCAAACTCAGACCATGTTCCTCTAACCAGGCCGTGACACGCCGCATTACTTGACGCAATCTTATATGTGCCACCTCGTAATCCCTGGCTACCACCACCGCGGCTATATCATCCGCGTAGCCCACCAGGAACGAGTCTTCCGGCATACCCATTCGCAGAATGCCATCATAGGCCACATTCCACAGATCGGGGCCTAGGATAGAGCCCTGCGCCGCTCCTCCTGTAACAACTCTACTACGGGGTCCCTCCGCAGTATCATAGCGCAGCTGTCTGTCCCTCAGGTAGCTGCGTATCACCCGTAATAGGTATTCCGGCGTATAGAACACGGTTTCCAGGCTCGCTAATATGTCCACCCACCTCGCCGAATTAAAGGCATTACGGACATCCATCGTTGCCAATAGCACGACCCGCCTCGTACGCCAGGTCCCCAGCTGTGCCCTGTATGCAGTTTTCACCACCTCTTCCACGGCTCCAATGGTAGACCGACCACGTCTAAAACCGTACTGCTTCTCGGACAGATCCCCTGCTACCCTTATAGAAGCGATCAAGCGGGGTTTAATAAGCCTCTCGAAGAGCTTTCCTGCCGTGTCCAACAGGCACAATGGCCTGTACGCTGACGGTAGACTCGGGTCCCCCTTCTCCTTGTTGATCAACACCAGCCTCTGCACCTTCCACCTCTTAGGAAAAACTCCTTCTCTTAGACATCTATTATACATATTCAGAAGTAGCTGTGGACATACCCGAGCAATCACCTTCAGTACTTCTGTCGGGATGCCATCTGGCCCTGGCGCCTTCTTATTATGGAGTGAGCCCACCGCTTCTTCTAAATCTACCGTAGCAAACAGTGGTACGTTCTCTAACGGAGCAGTATACTGTTCACACTCTGTGGGTTGGGAATAATTCCCGCACTATCCCGTCCATCTGGGCCGGATCTAGCATGTGTCCAGGTGATTGGGCCTTTAATCTGCGCGTCACTATTCTGTAACCCACTCCCCACGGATCCTGATCTACTTCCTCCCGCAGAGCCTCCCACTTACGGCGCTTACTTTCTATTATTGCCCGCTTGAGGTTCCGCCTCGCCTGATTAAACTCCAAGTATTCTTCCTCTCCCGTATTCCTATTTCTTCTCCTAGCCCTGGTGACTGCTCTCCTAAGTCGTAGGCATCTCCTCCTGAGCTCGGCGATCTCATCCGTCCACCAGTAAACCGGGGTCCTCCCTCTACGGCTCTTACTCTTCCTCGGCATGGCCATATCACATGCCCGCCGTATCAGCCGCATGGTGGCGCCAACAATATCCTCCGACGTGCCTCCCATATTTACCACCGCACCGTGTTCACTTTCAATAACCTCTGACAGAGTCGTCTCATCCATCTTATCTACCTTCCATCCATTCGTACCCCCCTGATTATATGTCACCGCGCGATGCCCAGGGGACAAATCGAAGGTGATATATTGATGGTCGCTGCCAGTGTAATCCTCAATCACTCTCCACCCCACCACCTCCCGTTCTAGGCGGTCTGACACCAGGGTGATATCAGGAATCGTCCCATGTTACACCCTGTAAGTTACATGAAATCACCATATCTAAAATAGTTGTAGATGATAAAGGAATAAAATGATAAATTCCTGTCAAAAATATACACTTGGTTAGAGATCAATTGTGTGATTCGTTAATACAGACAAATTGTCCACTACCACAGTAACTTTTACATACGATTCTGAGTCAAAATGATATATACTTGGAATTGTACGGATTCATAAAAACCAACCATATTAATCTGTAAACACATGCACACACACACACACACACTCATATAAAAATAAATAACTAATTAAAAGAAAATTTCTATTAAAGTCACCATATTCGACCATATAAATAATTTAAAAATCTAATTAATTTTTAATACTTATAAACATAATAATAAGCTACATAAATTAATAAACTAGAAACCGTTAATTATCTTTATCCATATCATGGCATGGTTGTGTGCTGAGAGCGGAAGGCCATTAAAAGAAAAAAAAAACTATAAATTAGAAATATCTCGCAAGAGATTCAAGTTTGAATAGACGAGTTCAGTAAATAAATGATTATGAAAATAAATTTGAACAATTTCAATAAAAGCAAGGTATACAAAACATAAAAAAAAAAAATTTAGTGTGAAACACTCAAACAACTTTCTCTTACTCCAGTTCTCAAAATGATAAGTGACAAATTTTATAGTTTGTGTACTAAATTTAATGAAATTCGTCGAAAACTAAAAACACTGTTCTGTACAAGCGCACTTCCAGTTTACTAATTTTCTTGAAACTTTGAATTTTGGCCATCTATTTATTTCTAATTAATTTTGTTTGGATGATAGAATTGTATAATCAACTATGATAGCACTTTAGAGAAAAACATACCCCCCCCTTAAAAGTGCCCTTAAATGAATTTTCCCACAGAATAGTTTTAAATAAAAGTTGTATATCATTGTATGCGCAGTTTATATACGAAGTTTCAAGAGAATCGTCGTAGCCACGTTTGAGAAAATCGCGAAAAAGTGAAAAAATTATTTAGTAAAGTTGTAAAGTAAACGCACTTCCGATCATCAGATTTTTTTCAAACTCGGAATTTCTACAACACATCTAATTCTAATTAACATTATTTAGATGACAGAATTGTCTAATAAACTGGCATAGCACATTAGAAGAAAGTAACCCTACCACTCCCCCAAAAGTACCCATAAATGCATTTTTCCGGAGAAATGTTTCAAATAATAGTTGTAACTGATTGTGTAGTTGACGTAACAAATTTCCAGAAAATCGTCGGAGCCATTTTTGAAAAAATCGCAAAAAAAAAAAGTAAAGTGGTACTTCCGGTTGAGGAATTTTGACGTATAACGTAATGTCAGATCCCATGGTGATACCTAAACGGAATATCAAGTTTGAACATTCTACGGTTTTTCGTTTTTGAACTATGCTGTTCACATACATACACTTCACAGACACACACACACACACACACACACACACACGCACAGACCATTTGCTAAAAAACACTTTTTAGGACTCAGGGGACCTCAAAACGGTAAAAACTCGATATCGAAAATTTGTCACGATTACAATACTTCCTCTTATTACTAGGAGTAAGAGAAAGTAAAAATTATTTTTTTTAATTATATCCTGCTTCACTTTGTTGTGGTCATCGACACAGTTATTGGTCGTTAATGTGATTGGATTGGTCAGTAATTGGTCGTTTGTTGATTTTGTGTTGTGCAATACATGGCGAATGTCTGAAATAGGCCGATGTCCTGAAAAATTAAGCCCGCTATACGAAAAATCTGTGATGATTTCCAAGTAATGTGGGCCATGCATACAATTCTCAATACTTTTTTTGAACTGAAAAGGAAGTAAGTATCTTGAGGGTTAATGTATGCGGATGACATCGTATTTCTGTCTGACAATGCTACCAACCTGCAGCGTAATATTAATTTGCTGCAAGCGTACTGTGATCAGTGGAATCTGACGGTCAATCTGGGAAAGTCAAAAGTTATGGTGTTGCGTAAAGGTGGTAGGCTGGCTTCTTCAGATAAATGGCTCTATAAAGGAAACCGCATTGAGGTGGTGAGCCAGTACAAATATCTAGGAGTACATTTATTTTGACTCCTCGTTTATCTTTCAATGCACACCTAAAGCAAAAGAGTTCGGTTGCTAAATTAGCTTTGAACAGATTGTGGGAAGGTTTTATCATGCAGGACCTAGTTCCGCTGTCTGCTAAGTACAGTTTTTTTAACTCTGTCACGCGTTCAGTGTTATGTTATGCTTGTCAGGTGTGGGGGTTTCAACGTTTTGAAGTTATTGAAATGATTCAAAGATTTTTTATTAAGAAATTATTTGCCCTACCTACCTCTACTCCAAATTATATCTTGTACTGCGAGACTTGTGTAAGTTTACTTTTCTCCTACACTTTAAAGTTACACTTCAATTATGTATCCAAAGTACTAAATTTTTCAGATGCCCGTTTTTCTACAACTTCAGCTCTTCTAATAATTAATAAAAATACTTCTTGGTTTTCTCAGTGGAATTCCTTAGCTCGAAATTATAATTGTGCATTTGAATTTTCACTCGAAAATAGGGAACTTTGGCAAGGTCAGATGAAAAGTCTTCTCTCCATTATAAATTCTAGGCATATGGAGGAGTCTGAGAGGCACGCCCAATCTTCAACACGTTTTTTGTTGTACAAAGATTTGGATCACACTCTTCAGTTTTTCAGGTTTACAGCTTCAAACCATTGTGGTCTTTCTTTAACTCAACTTCGTTGGTTATTTAAATTAAGGTGTGAGCTGCTATATTTAAATTACTGTCCTTTCCTAGAAAGAGATGTGGATCTATGTCCTCTGTGTAACTCTCGGTCCAAAGAAGACGTCTTTCACTTCGTTGCGGAATGTACTATTCTTTTAGAACTTAGATTACTTTATTTTGGCTGTAAGAAGTTATCCAGATCTCATTTAATATCCCTCCTAAATTCATCTTCTTGCCAATCACTTCTTAATTATGCACGACACGCCTGGCAGTATCGTTACCAACTTGCTCAGTATTTCAATTTTTAATTTTTTTTTTTTCAACTTTCGTATAATTAGACTTCACAGTAATTGATTAAGCATCAACCTCCGGCAGACGGATAACTTATCCATGCCGTATATACTTGTTTTCTTTCTTTCTTTTGTATATATGACTAATTGTATATAAAGTATATTAGTATTATTATTATTATTATTAAGTATCTTGAGGGCGTGTGGCCTGCCTAAAGAGTAAATCACAACAAAGTTAGTAATTGGACCTTTTAACCGGAGAATTGAACATGTTTGATCAGGATAATCCAGATAAAGGTAGATTATCGCAGTCTGTGGAAGATTGATAATGATAAGTGAAAATAACTAATGAAACATAACTAATCGTTAAATAATTTTATTAATAAGACAACCAATAAATATACCCGTCTTTATTTTATTTTATTTTTTTGTTTGAAATCCAAGTAATTTCTGAACTAGTTTTGAAATATCAAGGTAGAGAACGGTATGACATTCTTTTATATGTGTCGGTGAAATTTCATGTTTTCTAACCTTGTTGAGACGCTGTAATCTTAGAAATATAAATTGTTTGGATACTTTAAAAAAAAAATAAGAGAAGAAAAATGTAGACGAAAAAACTTTAAAATTTATTGAAATTCCTTAGAATTCTTCAAATAGCATTTATTTACAAAATATTTCTATTTTGGAACTTAATTGGAGGTGTAGATTTTTTCCACTTAAAAATTTATTTAATTCAAGGTGATTCTAATCAACAGAGCATTTTAAAATTTCCCATATCGATCTAATTTTGCTCAAAACTATTCTTGGAGAGGGGCAGATACACTTTGTTGCAAGATAACTTATAATCTTTCCTTAAAAAAAATAAGAGAAAGAAAAAAAAATATTTCGAATTATAATAATAATCACGTCCAATAGGCGTATGTACAGGGTGTCCCAAGGTATATGGATAACGACTTTTTATCGAAAACTAAGATAGCTAGAAAAAAACTAAAAAATACCTGTCCCCGTAGATTTTCGTTAGAAATCCAAATTTAATTTGCAAATTTGTTTTGGTGCTTCCAGAAGCGAGATACAGGCACCAACTTCATTTTGTTCAAATGAGGAGGTGTGGTTTTTATTTAAGAAATAGATTCCACGTATTGTTTGTAAGAAAAATTTACTTGAACGTTTTATTTTCTGTGAGCGATATTTTACAAGTTATGAATGAAAACATGATTCCTATAAGAAATTTCAAAATGATATTTTAACGGTTATTTGATTGAATAAGAAGAAAAGTACTATTTTATTATAAATTTTACTCCTCATTAGTTACAGATCTTGCTCGAACTGGCCCCCACCATTAGAGATGTATTTCTTTGGCCGTAAGGTACAATTGGCAGTAAAGAGCATGTCTATGCATCTCTGGAATCACCAAAACAAATTTGCAAATTAAATTTGGATTTCTAACAAAAATCTACGAGGACACGTATTTTTTTTAGTTTTTTTCTAGTATCTTAGTTTCCGATAAAAAGTCGTTATCCATATACCTTGGGACACCCTGTATAGCCGCAGGCCTTCTTAATATCGTAGACAAAATAGTATATCAGTTTCTCATGGAACCTTATTTAATTCCAAGAAATATTTAAGATTTTGGAAACTATTTTTCAAAATGGACCTTAAATTTCTTTTTGCAATTAATAAAGTTATAAAATGGACAAAATTAACTTAAGACATTTTTTTCAATTTGCTCTATAGTGATGATGGTGGGATAGATGTTGATTAGTACCTGCCCAGATAATAACAGAAGAATGTGTTTGCATTGTAATCCAGAAGAGAACACCAAAACATTACACAAACTCAATTAATATTTAGAATGTAATGGGACACACTTTCTACAAAAACACGCTAAAATGAATTTTTCCTGGAAAATCGTTAGAAATAGGCGTGATATCGGGATACAATTAGCATTGCAAATTTAATAAAAAAAATCATTATAGGTATTTAAGAGAAAATCCTCCCCCCCACACCAAAAAAACTCAGAAGCCTTTAATGTAAAAAATGAAATTTCCGGTTAATCGAATTTTTTCAAGCATGGTATTCTGAGTAATGCTTTTTTTGGTTATCAAGATGATAGAACCATAAATTGTGCTGAAGTAGTACCTGCTTAAGAACAAAACTTAACACTGTTCCATCGGGACCCCCCTCCAAAAATCAGTTTTCCCGGGGAAATGTTTCAAATGTAAGAGATTAAGTTAGTTATTTGTAAAATAGATGGTATATGAAGTTTAAAAGAAAACCGTTTGTAGTCTTTTAATGAGAAAATTGCGAGAATCTGAAGGAAAAAACATTAAATTCGCATTCCCAGTTAATGGGATTTTAACCGGAAAACTTTTGTTTCCGTTTTGGGGGCAAATATATATATTTCCGATAAAAACTCAATTTCCAAAATTTGTCACCATCGTAATATCTTCCTCTTACTAGGAATAAGAAAAAATAAAAATTTAGGATGTGTCGGCTCATAGATTGAAACTAGTTTGTGACCGATGAAAGAAATAGTCCGAGGCATAATACTAAATTGTGCAGACATGCGCAGTAAATCGTTTTTACTTAATTCAATACTCTCTTAATTCAATACTTAGTTTAAATAATTTTTTTTTTTAAATAACAAAGTAGCGTTTCAACAAAAATCAAATTTGAATTAATCCATAAACCAATCAGAGGCCGTGCATGCATACAATCGTATTTCAGAACTGTTGGTAACTAATCCGAAACTACTTGTTGGAAGCAATCAAAAATTGATCACAACAATTCAAAAGTTTGACTAACAAAAAATAAATAAAATTAACCCACTTAACATACAATACTTAATTTATATTTCATAAAAATAATATACGAGGGTCATTCAGTAAGTAACGAGACAAATCGCTGTAGTTCAGAAATGGTTTGTTTAAATCAATACAATAGTTTCAGTAGTGAGTCAAGTTGGCATCCTTGTACTTAGTTTCTCATCAGCTATTCGAGAGTATTTGGTAAGCATAACCTCAAATGTATTCAGTTAACAATGGCGAGTACACCTCGGACGAACAACGCTCAGTGATTAGATTTTTAATAGCAGAGGGTATCAAAGCTAGTAAAATCCACGAAAGAATGTTGAAAGTGTACTGGAATAATAATTGTTTGAAACGTACGAACGTTTAGAAATGGTTGGAACAGTTTAAAAGTGGCCCTGTAAGTGTCTGTGACGAACAACGAAGTTGACGACCGGTTGAAGTTGCAATTTCCTCCCTCGAATCTCCATTAATGCGTTAATTCTAGACAATAAGGCGTATTACTGCTGAACTGATAGCCGAAGAAGTGCACGCGAATGTTGGAACTGTACATTACAGTATACAGAATAAGCTGCAGTACAAGAAAATTAACACGCGAGATGGGTTCCAAGACAACTTACGGACATGCCCACAAAGAATCCAGGTTTCAAATCAGTCAACAGTTGAAAGAACTGTAATTGAAAAAAAAAAATTCACAATTTTAGAATTGTAACATGAGATGAAATATGGATACACCATTTTGAGCCGGACTGTAAGTGTTAAAGCCTTGAGTAGAAGCATATGGGTTCCTCCCACTCAAAAGAAATTCGAGACCTAGCCGTCAGTATTCTGGGATTTTAGGGCCTATTTATTATGACTATCTCGAATATGAACGAACCATCAACAGCCAGTATTACAGTGATATGCTCATAAACAAAATAAGGCCTAACATTCGAAAGAAATGTCGTGGACTCTTGACTAAATGCGTGATTTTGCTTCATGACAACGCGCGCCCCCACATGGCACAGTTCACTGAAGAAACACTTCAAAAAGTGGGGTGGAAGTTCCTTCCACATCCCCCCCTACAGCTCCGCCTCTCCCCATCGGACTTCCATTTGTTTGGATCCCTTAAAGGGGCCCTACGTGGGATACATTTTCAATCCAATGAACAAGTTAAAAATTAGGTGCAACAGTGTGCTTCGAGATGAACCTCAAGAATTTTATGCCATAGGCATACACAAATTAGAAGAACAATGGGACAAATGTATACATGTTGCTGGGGACTATGTTGAAAAGTAGCCAAAGTTTTGTATTTGATTAAATAAATCGTTTTTGAGCTATAGCGATTTGTCTCGTTACTTATTGAATGGCGCTTGTAATAAAAATCTTGTAGACTTTTCAAAAAAAAAGAAAAACAAATCCAGGTTTAAAACAATAAAAAGCCTTGAAAATAATTTATTGAATGCATGGAAATCCTTGAAGATTAACCACAATTTAATTAAGGATATGGAAATAATGATGATAGGGTTATTAAGGTAAACGTTTAAAAGTGTGAATCCTTTAAATGGTTATAAAATGATTATAAAAAAAATAAAAATAAAAGGTCATATTTTAAAGTTCATATATATATATATATATATATATTTTTTACATGTAATAATAACAGGTAAACATTGCCATATGGTAAAGTTTTTACAAAATTCTAATAATTACAAATAATTAAAGAAAATTATAAACAACAGATTTTAGCAAAAATATAAAAATAAAAAGTAAAAAAATGGAATTAAGCTATTTTAATTGCAATTTAACCAAGTTAATTACATAAAGTTTATGGATTTTTTTTTTTTAATGCAATTAACCTGGACTATTAAGGATTTTAACAGTTGTGAAGGTATATTTTGTCTCTTTAAATTCTCGAGGTCGCGATATAAACAGGTAATTCTTGTAGTTACGTATTATGAAGTTTTTAATGGATAATGAGGTTTTGTTTTAACTAAGTAATTGTATGAAATTTAATATACTGGTTCACCTGAGCTATAATCTGCTACTGGGGCATCTTTCAAGAATTGAGCAAAATGTGAGGAATGAGATCTGAAATTTGTTAGCTATTCGCGGATTTCCTAGACAGTTCAGGTGAGGAGGAAGCCGAACATATTGCTCTTCAGTAAAAATATAGAAAATTATATATAACCTTTGTCTGTTGGTTGGTTTTTTATCGATTTCACACCTACATATTTTTATTTATTTATTTATTTATATTTTAAAATCTATACGATTATTAAAAAAAAGAAATGTAAAATGATTTATTTCCGAACACTTTTTCGAATGAGTTCTTCTCATTCAGTCAAAGAGGCCTGAAAGAACATACAGTCATGTATTAGTTGTCTGCGGTTTTATGAAATATCATCCTCATCAATAGCGCTACAGCCCACATGGGCCATGGCCTCCTCATGCAGATTTTCGCCAGTTTTCCCCGTTCTGTGTGGCTACCTTTCAGTTGCTCATACTAAAGATTGCTGAACGGCATCTGTTCTTACTCCTTCTGACCACCTCAGCTTCGGTCGTTCTTCTTGCCTTCTAACTTCTCCTCTTCAACCTTTTTTTTTTCTATTCAGCTAACTTGCATTCTCTCAAGATGTCCCTGCTCAGCGCAGGATATACAATAATCCTATTCTTAAAGTTCATAATTGCTTAGTTACTTTGTAAGAAAACACCCCCCTCCTAAAAGCACTAATCTTCAGATTTTTTATTTTTTTATTTAAGAAATGAATCTGATGTGAAACACTCACACGACTTGCTCTTACGGCGTTTTATAGTTTTACAGTTATTCACTTTTAACTTCTTAAACGAAATATCAAGTTTAAACTTCTAAATTTTTCCGTTTTTGGTGTTAAGCTCATCACACACGCAGACAAATTTAAAAAAAAACTTTCTCGTACTCAAGGCTCCTCAAAACGCCTATTTCCTGTAAAAACTTGATATTGATAAGTTGACAAGATAGCTATATTTTTCTCGTTCTTAGAGAAAACAAAAAAAGTAACTCTAAACTCAAATTAAATTCTGATCGCCTTAGCACGACGGCCCAGGCGATTTTCATTGGGGGAGCATGTCAACAACACGCCACCTCGGTCCTGCTTGGCCTGGTTGTTGTATTTGTAACCTAGATTAGATTAGATTCTAACGGGGGAATTGGCTCTTCAGCCTACGCCACCGCGACATCCCAAGGATCTATTGTGGCACCCCCTTAGTTGGAGACCCTCCTCCGATCCTGTCCTTAGCCGGACTATGGAATTGTGGGGGGGCTCCCAGGTGGTCAATCAGAGCACCTGCCATCAGAGCACCCTCTCGAGTCCTGCTTGCCTTAAAAGACTTAATAGGTCCGAGAGAGGGCCCTGGCTGAGGCTTGTTGGCACCAGCTTCTCTTTACCAAAGAGGCGGTACCTTAGCCAAACCAGCCCCTCACACTGACATACCACATGCAGTGCCGTCTCCTCTTCTTCCTGACAAAACCTACACAGGCTATCCGTTGCCAGGCCCATGCGATGCATGTGGTTATTTAATCTACAATGGCCAGTGAGAACGCCAACTGCTATCCTTATGGCCGCCCGGCCTAGTTGGAGTAATTCCGCAGTTAACTTGGGCGAATGGCTATGGATAAACTTTTTCGCCTGCCTCTGGCCTGAAGTTTTGACCCACCATTCCCTTGATCGGTCCTGCATCTATGTCTTAATGGATGCACTCCTGAGGCATCTTCGGACGCCACAGAACGGCTCCGGCCCGATAAGTGCTCTCATTGAACCCTCCCGGGCCAGGCGGTCCGCCACCTCATTGCCTCTGTAACCCGAGTGCCCAGATACCCAAACCAGGAAGACCTTATTATGGCTACTAATTTCCCTGAGTGCACCTAGGCAGTCCACATCAGCCTTGAGCTGATCGCCCACGAGTCAATTGCCCGCAGGGCAGCCTGGCTATCCGAATAAATGCAACTCTGGAGTTATACACTCCCCGTCTTCTTATTTCGGCGGCACAGATAGTAATCGCGACTAGCTCCGCCTGAAAGACCGTCGCTAATCTTCCCAGGCTCATCGAGATATTACATCTCGGATGAGCCCCGTACACGCTGGCTCCCACTCCGTCTTCCATCATGGACCCGTCCGTGTACCACATCGATTCGCTTGTAATCGGCGGCCCGTTCTTCCATGCCCCTCTGTCTAATATCAGAACTTTGAAGGGTTTATGGAAGTCGTACCTAGGAGTCATTATATCCGTAGGCAGACCCAAAATCGGGTCCGCCTTCAACTCCTCCCATAGGTCTTGATAATTCCCAGTATGCCTGGGATAAATGGCAGCTTGTCCCTGTTGCAGTCGTGCCACGACTGCTCTTGCGACGCCTTGGACGTAAATGTGGAGTGGCGGAAGGTTTAACAAGACCTCCAAGGCCGCAGTAGGGGTAGTCATCATAGCACCCGTCGAACTCAGGCAAGCCAGCCTTTGAATACTTCCGAGCGCTCCCGACCCCTCCCCCATCTACAAGGTCTTTGTCCACCACACCACCGCCCCGTGGGTTACCATTGGTCTCACCACACAGGTATTTGTAACCTAAAAGGGGTCCGCTATTAAATTGTAGATCACGCCGCTTTTACTCAAAATGCTCGTGTCATAACATCGATGAAGCCTTCGAGGGAATCAAGCGCTACAGCGCTAATCATTTCGCTGTTGTGTGTGTATGGGGAGGGGAATGGGATTTTGCAGAAAAAGGAAAACATTCAAAATATACTAAAAAAGATTGCATTGCTACGTCCATTGCCTTGCTTATCAAGATTTTCTCTACTTTACTGGTGAAGGTACAATATTTCTTAGTCCCCATCAATGACTGTTGACGCCTCTAATGTCTATACACCAAATTTATTTCTCTAATAAAAATTATAATTTTTATATTTTTTCCCCGGTCCTTCCTTTGATATTATACTATTAACGGTTACTTGTTCTTAATATTTTTAGCCTACTTATTTAATTAGACATATTATTTTCCGTTAGATAAATAAATTCATATATATTTTATATTTTTAATTTAATAGTTTTTCACACTTTTCATGGTTTAATTCTAAGACTGGATGTCTCAGTAACAAAATAAAAAATTATGACTTTTCATATGAAATAAAATATAATTTTTTTTTTTAGTATACTTAATAATAATGTAGGTGAATTTGTTATACATACATATATACATACATACATAAAAAAACAAATCTTTTATAGTAAAATTATACGATAATGAGAACGTGTTCAATTAGCAATTTATTTAATAATATGCAACTTAATATTCAGCTGTTAAGTTAATTTTTATTTAAAAAAAAAGATCCTTATTGAATGGAGTAATGGTTTAATTAAAGTCAGCTTAAGATTTTTATGTTTCTTAATCTATTGGATTATACAATAAATATCTTACGAAATAATTAGGCTCATACTCAAAGCAGCATTTACATCCTGGGCTTAACATGTTGACTAAAATCTAAACGAAATAGTCTCTGAGACTAATGTTATTGCAACGTTTAAAAAAAATAAATAAATAAATCATTTGAAACAATTTTTGTAAGTTGGTAACAACAAAACTTTAATTTAAAATTATGTTCAGCATATATTTCAATCTAGCATACAAGAATTATCGTTTAATAAGTGAGATCATGTAGCATGAAGATCCCGTTGGTTGCATCATGAGAATCTTGAAATAATAATAATAATAATAACAAGAAAATGAATATCTTCAATAATGAACTTCCATCATCAATTCAATTCTTCATTATTTTTCTTTTTCAATTATTAAACAAAAAAAAAATGTAAACAGTTTTTTACCATCTCAATTTGTACCTCCCAGAAGATGGCCGGCCGCAAACTGCCAGGTCATGAAAGTTCTTTGATCGACGATAATCAAAAGAATGATAGACTTGGTAATTCTGTGTATGTTTCTTTTTTATTTTTTTATTAATTTCAACGATAACTAAACAATAATTTTGAATTCTAGAAGAATAAAGTCGAAAAATATAGTCAGAATGTCCGCCTTAAAGATGGTGGTGTATACTTTATTTTAAAAAAATAATTATTTAATTATGATGCACAAGTAAACCGTTACAATCGTTTGTGGTTAACATTAACACAGTTTTCTGATTGTACATACCACTTTACTACCCAAGACGTCGTAAAGGTTTCCTTGTTTCTCTTTAAGTACCTCTTCTTTTTTTTTTTGCAAGAATTTAGACCAACCAAGATTTGTTACATTTTTTTGAATAAAATTATTTATTTTAATTGCAATATATCTTCATCTGAAATTTATCCTTAGAGAAAAAAAATCTGGTGTGAAACACTCACACAACTTTCTCTTGTTCCAGTTCTCAAAATGATAATTGACAAATTTTATAGTTTGTGTATCAAATTTAATGAAATTCGTCGAAAACTGAAAAAGGTGTTCAGTAAAAGCGCACTTCCTGTTTACTAATTTTCTTGAAACTCGGAATTTCAGCCATCTATTTATTTCTAACTAATTATGTTTGGATGATAGAATTGTATAATCAACTGTGATAGCACTTTGATGAAAATCTAACCCCACCCCTCTCCTAAAAGTGCCCTTAAAAGAATTTTCCCAGAGAAATGTTTTTAGATAAAAGTTGTAGATCTTTGCTTTTCGTTTATATAATACGAAGTTTCAAAAAAATCGTCCAGAGCCATTTTTGAGAAAATTGCGAAAAGTGAATAAATCATTTAGTAAAGTGGTTAAAGTAAACGCACTTCCGGTTATCCGATTTTTTTCAAACTCGGAATTCAACAACATATTTAATTCTAATTAACATTATTTAGATGACAGAATTGTCTAATAAACTGAAATAGCACTTTACATGGAAACCTAACCCCACCCTCCCCCAAAAGTGCCCTTCAGTGCATTTTTCCGGAGAAATGTTTCAAATAAAAGTTGTAGCTTATTGTATGTGTGGTTGATATTTGGAGTTTAAAGAAAATCGTCGGAGCCATTTTTGAGAAAATCGCAAAAAAGTAAAAAATCTAACTAGTAAAGTGGTACTTCCGGTTGAGGAATTTTGACAGATAACGTAGTGCCAAATCCCACGGTGATACCTAAACGGAATATCAAGTTTCAACTTTCTACGGTTTTTCGTTTTTGAGCTATGCTGTTCACATACATACACCTACACACACACACACACAGACCATTTGCTAAAAACCACCTTTTTGGACTCAGGGGACCTCAAAACGGATATTTCCGGTGAAAACTCGATATCGAAAATTTGACACGATTACAATACTTCCTCTTACTAGTAGTAAGAGAAAGTAATATATACATACCTAGATAAACATTATCATTCAGTTAAATAAATAAATCTTAGATAAATTAAAGATGTAAAATAATATAAGAACACTAGATCAACTATAGATAAAAAACTATTAAGATGTAATAGTTTAAAAGAATTCCATAATTTAAATACCGATTCCGGGAGAGTGGGGAAAAAATATGCACTTTTTTACGTTATGAAGTACCTATATATATATGAACATTTTCAAAATAATGAAGAATTTTTATTAAATTAATTATCTCGGAAAATATTTATTACAGTGATTTCTAGTAGTGTGTATATATATATATACTTTTTTTTTATTTACAGTTTTCATTCTCAAGGTTACAAAAAATGGTAGGTAACCTTTATTATTAGTATTTTTTTTTTAATCTAAGAATTTTTACAGAATAATTATTAGAACATTTTAAAATAAAAACTCTTAAGAACATTTTTTTTAGTTTATTATATTATTATCTGTAAAAATTCTTAGATTAATTCTTACTGTCAAGAAATAATATAGAAAAGAAAAACTGTTTTTTTTTCTGTAAAAAGAGTTATGATTGTGAAATCTGTACAGCATATAGGTTTTGTTGCATTATTATACATAGTGTATTTAATTGGGTTATTTAGTAAATTTCAAATTTACTCATTAATCCTACAAATATAGGTAGTAAAAATTATTACATTCAGTCTAAAATCGAGTGCCAAAAACTCTGAACCAATTCTTTTATTACGTTTTTAAATTCAAAGCCACAAAATTTCACAGAACTATATAAATTTTAAAAAAAATCGTTAGAATCATTTTCGAGAAATTTAAAAAAAAAAACAAAAACTCAAAAATTTCAATACAGTTATTATTATTATTATTATTTGTCCGTGGGGAGGGACCGACCCCTACACTATCCGTAAGCCCTAAGCTATCCGAGGCCCATATATAGCTACCCCAAAGAAAAACAACAGCAAACCGGATCTAGGATAAATATCTAGACCCGAGTTTAACCTTCTAAGATTCCATCGCAGTCCGAACAAATCGGACAATAATCTTAATGGGAAATAGCCTAAGCTCTTTCACAGACATCCTGTTCTGGCTGGCAAAAGGTACTGAAAACCTAATTTCCTGAACAACCCAAGCAATCTGTTATAAGATGGATGGCGGTTTCCTCCTCTGACTCACAGACACTGTAAAAGGGATCCGACATTAGTCCACCATTATGTAGAGGTGTCCCCTTTAAAAACCACAATGTCCAGTAAGGTATCCAAGCCAGATGTCTGAAAGAGTTCTGTGAAAGACAAAGCAACGTCTCATTAATAGTCCTGCCCGGACTCTCAGTGAGCAACCTAGACTCCCGACAGCCAACTGAGATCATCCATAGGGATGATTGGAAGTCTGAGAAGCCTTATTTGACAAACTTATCCACCTCCTCATTCCCCCAAAAAAATCCCATATGACCTGATACCCAGCCTAGAAGCACATCCTCCAAAGAAAAAAGCTTTTCCAGTCTTTTAGAACATTCCATTACCAACCTGGAAGAATTCTGCCAATACTTCTTCTTCTTCTAATTACATATTGTACTGATGTCGTATTTTAATGGAAAGCATAACGCTGTTAAGCGCTAATTGTTCTCCCAAAAAAATCCATTTTTCGAGGAAAATGTTACAAATAACCATACATACTATCAGGATAGGGGATTGGATAGGATAGGGAATTGGGGATAGGATAGGGGATTGGATAGGATAGGATAGAGGATAGGGGATAAGACCCGGCTGACAGATTACTCAAGCCGTAAAGTGTTATTATTCTTTTATACTTTACAGATATATAGATTATCAATATATATATATATAATATAATATTTTTAAAAATATTGTTGCTTGTGTTTGTTTTTTGTCTCTGAATATTTTCTTTGTGTAAATAAAGCACATTATATTTTATATTAATAGAGGATAGGGTAGATAGGGGATAGGGAATGATAAGGATGGAGAGGATAGGATCATATTCCTGATGATGTAGTTCATTACACAAGCAACTCTTTCTGTATGTCATTAAAAAAAAGGAAGGTATCTGAATTATAAAAAAACCCTATGGTGCATAGCCCATGAAGGGCCAAGGCTTGCCAGGGTTGCGTGTGGTAAGCATGCCGCAGGGCGCTACTAATTGTAACTTCCCACTTTTTATCACGATGCTGTGTTAACATCGACTTTGCCCTCACGGGAATCGAACCCTGAATTCCCTCACGAAAGGTGAGTGCGCTAGCCACTAGACCAACGTGTGAAGACATTATACGAGATAGATAGTATGTAGATAGTATACGAAATCTGACCCATGAAAAAGAAGCAACCAATATGCACATCCTACGAGTTTGAAGAGGTTGAATCATTCATATATTTTGGCGAAGCGTTCTCACTGGAAAAAAAAAAATTATATGATTTCACGTAAAAATAAAGGGAAGATTAATGGTGGGGGGGTTTTCTGGGCACTGAAAAATGTGGTTGATAATTTTACAGAACCATATTGAGGCCAACTGCAATATATGTGCGTGCGAGACATGCGTGCTCACAGCATTATCTTCCAAAAAAAAAATCACAGTTAATCTATAGACTATTAAACAATTTGATTTTAGTTTTGGCGAAGTAGCCAATGTAAAAATGTTTTATTGTACTACATAAACACCCTCCAAGCCTATATAAGTGCATCTGACCGCTCATCACTCAAACAATAGATCTTCAGATGTGATAATGCTAATTCCAAATATCAAAAATACTTTAAAGAACTACTTACTTTAATCAAACTCTATTTCATGTAAAAAAAAAAAAATAAAATAAAGTAAAAGAAAAGAAAAAGCTTACCACTATAATTTGAAACTTTGAATAAATAGTTTTGACAGCACTTTAAAGATGTGTTTTAAAGCTGATGTTAGTAGGTCTTTGAAAAATAGACAGGTACCATTTTGATACTAGTTAAAGTTGAAGTCGTTGAAATAGCATTAAGAGCTTGCCAAGGATGCACAGATTTTTTTTTTTTAAATATCCTGAATTTTTATTCTACATTATTTCTAATATTACGGTAAAAATAAAGTGAACAGAATTATTTAAAACAAAAAATAACTACTACTCTAGATAATAAGATTTGTTAAAGTTGGTTAAATCAATTTTCTGAAACTGTAAAGTCATACTTTTTTAGTTTAAATAATATTAAGGAAATAATTTTTTGTTTAAAAAAGCAATCTGTATAATTTACAAGTCAGAAGCGCGTTAATAAATTTATTACAGATCTTATGAGATAGTGTTTCATTGTTTGAAAGAAAAAGCCTTGAACTCTGACCGTATCTTTGAACTTTTTTGCTGGTGTGTCTTACTTTGTTAACTATATATATGGTAGGCGTACATGTATAATATCTTTATAATTGTAATTATTTATATATTTACTTTTAAATATAGAAGTATATATATATATAAAATAGCAATGAAAAATTGCGATTTTGTTCATGGGTAATGTTTGTTTTTCATCTGTTTATTTTTACGTACTCCTTGCAGTTTTAATGATTAATTTCATACTGAACAGAATATTGTACTTCCTGTTTAGATCTTAATTGCTTTTCTAAAGGGAAACATCTACATAAAAAGCTGTGCTATATATTGAATAGCAAGAAGAGACGTTCATATTTTTGCAATAAATGGTGTTGGTAGCGTAATGAGAGTGGACGAATGGAGTGATATAATGATGAATCACGAATTGATTACTTGCATTTAAACACTTTTTCTTTTTGGCTTTTGATGAACTTTGTTCGTAAGCCAATTCCCATGACTCCCTCTTTTCACTTTTTCCTGGCCTTACTTTCGCAGCCCTTCCTTCCGCTATATCCTCCAACCACGCCTTCCTCGGCCGTCCTCTCCTTCTCTCTCTGTTCTTACGGCGTGTCGTTCTTCTCTATCATCTTTTTGGGCCATCTATTATTACACATGGCCTCATAATATGGCCATACCCACTGGAGGCCAATGTTGTGATGGAGATTGTTTTCCAGCCCAACAAAGCGTCGAATACCCCTTGTTGGGTACGCTCCATAACCTTGAAGTTCCATAGCTCCATCTCCAGAAGAAATTCATTTCTAGCTGAGTAATTTCTGCTTCAACTTATCAGTCTTCGCCCAGACCACACATTCATATAAAGCCGCGTCTAACACAAAGTAGTTATAATTGCATTTTTTTTTTTTTTTGCTCAATACCTGTTTCCCTGCTCTAAAGTACAGAATTCAGCATCCCAATAATTCCTTTTCCCTTGGCTTATTTTTGTCAAAACATCCATTTCAGTGTATGCCATTCTCTGAAAACCACATTTTAAAATACTCAAATTCTACACTTTTTTGGCAGGGTCCAAGTATCTATTTCGAGTTCGTTTATGCGATTACAAATTTATCGCCAGGTATTGCGATTTCTTTATATTAACAACCAGACCACTTTTTAAGTCGAACTTCAAAGTAAAAGAAACTCGTTTCTTAATTTACCTCCCATTTCTTTTGCCAATCCTTTAGCACGTGCTCCACCATAGATGCTAAATGGTAACGGTGAAAGGCAACACCCCTGCTTAAGTCCTTTTAAAATAGGGAAGCTCTTTGCCACAATTTATACTTTACTATATACTTAGAAAGCAGAGAAGTGTGTATAGAGGGCAGAGTGACCAAGTGATGAGTGATTATTGTTGGGAGCGAAATGAATGCAGGTGGTAGAGTTGGCTGTTGTAGCTTCAAGAGTGGTATATATTAGAACTATTGCTTGTTCTAATGGTAACTGGCTAATGTGGCTAGGTTGGGGAATCTTTCAAGGTTGATGATGAGACCGGCCAACAGAATGATGTCTCTCAGATAGCCGGCTTTTATTCAATTTCTCCTACCGCTAGAGATGGCATCTAGGTGGAAGATTGTTTGTTCGTCGAAGTTGAAGCCCAATTCCCAATAAATTGTAGTGGCCATGGAAAAAAGGGCTTAACTTATTGTTGCTGTGTGCTTGGAAGCTCAGTGGTGACCCCTTGATATGGTTGCTAATCGAACTATTGAGTCAAATTTTGTGTTGTGATTGGTTCCATACGTCATTGTAAATTTGTTTTGGGAACATCTATAAATGAACATTTCTTTCTGAAATAAATATACTTTTAACCATTTATTCGGGTTTACTTTTTTCTTTAATTCTCTTTGATTTATTCAGAAAAATAAATATTATTTTAATGAACACAAATAAATCGCCTGGGTACTCTATTTAATCAATAATCAATAAGTAAAATAATTAGTTAATATAACGTTAGAAAAAGTTGTATTAATACAAATTTAAAAATAATTATATTATTAAAACAATATAAAATTGATAGAGAAAGAATAGAGAAGTTTTGAAGAGCGTACAAGATTAAGAAAACGAAGAAGAAACGTGATGATAAAAGAGGAGGCCCCTTCCGACTAAAACTGTTTCTATTCACAGTGTAGCCAACCTGCCGACTTAGCTTGTCATGAAGGATTACTAGCGCGTCGTTTCACTTCCCACCTGAACTAAAAACTCAAGTATTGCCACTACCTGTTTTGTCACCATCATCATCCTTCATCAACTCTGTCCTAACTCTTACATTTTACTTTACTAACCTCACTGCTTTTTATTTTATACGCTGGCATGTGATACAGATTTATTTACATTAAAATATAGTGCACGATATATTACATTGCCAAAATAATATGAGCATACATTTTCTTATAAATTAAATTCAATTTTTTCTCATTTAAGTGGTTTGCTCAATTAAGTTTTAAAATGTCTTCTTTTTTTTTTAAAGAAATTATTAATTATAATTCATCTACGCCTGTTTTAATAAAATTGAATGCAGTTCTTCGAGATTCTGTAATCTGTGCTAGAATAAACATACAATAACCATAACCTTCAGGGCCATCTAAAGGCATACATAAGAGACGCAACCGTTCAAGAGGGATCCCCGCGCCTCATCTAATAAACATGCAAATAGAAAAGGAATTCGACCTAAAGAAGACAATAATGAACAATAATATAAACCACTCTAGTTTGTAATTTGTCTCAAGAACCTGCAGTACAGCTGATGAAGCACAAAGGCGAATCGGAAAATTACAATGCGGCAAAAGAAGGTGTACAAAAAATTTTAAAAAATCACAAAAGAAATTACCCAACATAGAACAGAAACAAAGAATTCGTAAAAAGTACCTTAATCAAAAAGCATATCAAGCATGACAGCGAAAGCCGCAACCCTGTTTAATGAGGTTGGATACAAAATATTTTCAGGAAAAAGAAAAATTCGTACCCTCTCGTGTGTGGGGGGAAGTTCCTGCTTCAGGACGTATCTGGTTGAAAAAAGATTTAACGTTGTCACACGCCGTGGAAGCCCCAAAACCAAAAACGAACTGGTTATATCGCAAAGAGGTGATTTTGAGATTAGCGCTGGCCCAGATTTCGCTTGGTGTCATTTCACTTGTTGATCATCAGACAAGCTCAAGACAGTCATTAGTTACAAAATATTACTTATGATTTTTGAATAATTTAATTTTTAATTAATTAAATTTAGTTCAATTTTCACCTACTACTGAGTTACTCTATGTTCACTGAGATACTTTTAAAAAAAAAAGTCAAAGAGAAAATCATGAGTTCTTATTGGTTATAAATCAATCACTTCCTAAATAATTGGTGGTGGATGGGCGATGGATGAAAAAACTGGGAACTTGAAAGTGGGTGATGGAACGATAAAGCTTGAGAAACTTCTGAATTATAGCAATGTTTCAAATAGACATGGTAAGCTTCAAAAATTCCTTCAAGTGTTCAAGGTGTTCAGGACACTTTTGCCTGTTTTTTCAGGCGCGCTTAAAGTTGGGAGGGTGAAATGAAGCACGTACTTTACTATTCATATTTTTTAACCGATGTAATTTAGGACCACCACACCAAATCCTCTCCGCGTATTTTTAATATTTATGGCTTTTTATATAAAAATTTGTATTTCATTTTTGTAACTGTTTATTCACTTATTGCTCTAATGGTGGGGAGAGTTGTGATGACGTCAACTTTTCGAAAATAAAATTTCACCGGAAATAAATATATGATCCCCTGAGTCCGAAAAAAAATGTTTTTATTAATTGGTCTCTCGCTAATTCTCTCTCTCTGCTTCCCTCTGTGTGTGTGTGTGTGTGTGAAAGAGAGAGATAGGGAACTTCAAGGAATATAGAGAGCATAACTAAACTTGTTTTTTAAAACACGTGAATAAGATTTGCCCCCCCCCCCCCTTCACATAATAATTTAACAGATTTTTTTTATAATTATAATTAATCTCCACCAGAAGTAATCAAACCTAGCGGTGTCTAATTAAATGTTAAACAAAAAAAAAATTAACGAACTTTTTTAAACTTATGAATTTAATATAGAAACAAATTGCGGTAATACTAATTAAAAAAAAAAAAAATTCAAATTATGTATCCAATTTAAAATGAAAAACTCTTATAACAAATATTTAAATTTTGATAAACTAAATCTTCACCGTTATCAGTTCTATTTTTTGCATTCATTATCAGTTGAACAAAAAAAAAAAAAAAAAAATGGGTGTGTAGAATTATGGAAATAAAATAGTTTTTTTTTTTTTTTTTTTTAATAAATATTTTAATATATTGAACACCCATTTGTTTGAATAATGTTTTTTTTCTTTTAATTTAAGGCGCGTCAACCATCTATGGTAATTTGCGCTCACAGTGCACTGCTGGCCTTCGGACAGTGTTTTTCTCGTTACAGAGAACACTGCCCATCACCGAACAGTGAGCTGTAGAGACTATTAGGAAGAAAAAAAAATCTAAGGGTAGGCTGGATTCGAACCCGGAATCTCCGCGTTGCTAGCCCAACACGCTACCACTGAGCTAATCCCTTTCCTAATAATATAGTTATTTATCTACCTAATGAATAAATTTACAGACTTAATTTATGAAATGACCCAAGAGCAAAAGAAATGTAAGCAATAGAGTTTTCACAGAAAATTTAAGTGTATCTGATTGTTGGCTTATCGACCAGGGATTTTCCCAGAAAAAAAACACCAAATAATTTTAAAGTGTTTTTTATTTAAAACCCGACGTTTCGGCAAACATTGTTTGCCATCTTCAGGGGCTTTCTTAAAGTAAGAGAAGTTCGCACTGTCAATAACTTATTTTCCAATTCTTCGTATAACAAGTTTTCCAAACTTATAGATCACCTCCAACGGCCAAAAATTGCAACAATTTGATAGGATTTTTTTTTTTTTTTTTTTTTGAGGTCTCCTGAATACGAAAACATGATTGTTTTTGGCAGTGAAAGGGAGGAGTATGTTTCAGTCAAAAATCATTCATAATGGCGTCTTTAAATAATATATTTTTAGGCTTTTAACTTTTGAATAATTGAACCCCCCTCCACTGTAGGAGGATCTGGTCTTTATTCCGTCTACTTTTCATTGTTTTTAACCAATTTTGTTTTTAATTTATCTTTATTGCTTCATCAAGATTGTTTAGAAAGTTGACGTCTATTTACAAAGTTTCTGTCATATAATAAATTGATGTGGTGGTTGGTTTCCGCAGAGCTGGAAAGCATCAGAGACATTTTCCGTGGTAGCCTGCATTCACTTTGTATGCACTCTGTATAAACTGAACTTGCTCTGTGCAAGTCTGTGTTATCACACTGTCTGACAAACGCATCCTGAAGATGGGCGAACGCCCGAAACCGGTCGATGATCACAAAATGAAGCAGGCTGTCACGGAAAATGTCTCTGATAATAAGTTGAAATTCTTCAGTTTCGGTATGTTTCTCAATCCTTATTGTGCAGTGATGATGGTCGTGATTAGATTTATGCCTAAGTTTATTGAGGCATCAAATATCTGTTAATTTAATTTAGGGTGAGTAAATGTGTGAAACAAACACGGTTTTTTTTTCTTTTAGGCGTCAACATCTGTGGTCACTTTCGCCCGGAGCCTTTTCAGCGCACTGCCGGGCCTCCGGACAGTGTTCTGTCGTTACAGACAACACAGCCTATCACCGGATCACCGGACAGTGAGCTGTACAGGCTCCTAAGAAAAGAAAATCTAACGGTTATAGTTTTTGATTTTATTATTTATATATACGGTATTAGCTACAATTTCACATATAACTAAAAATATATGGGCATCCGAAATATAATATAAATGCCATACTTCCCATTAAACCGACTTTCTTCAAACTCGGAATTTTAACAACACATAAAATTCTTATTAATCTTTATATAAATGATAAAAAATCATATTTAATAATATTTTGAAATGTCCAATTTATAAGAAAGCCTAACGTCAACCATCCTTCCACGGGCCGCCCCAGAAATGAATTTTCTCCCCGAAAAATGTTTCAAATAAAAGTTGTAGTTTTTATATATGATTAGTTGATATAACGAGTTTAAAGAAAAATCATTGGATTTTCCGTTTAACAAACAAAAAAAAAATCGCAAATACTGAATAATCTATTCAGTAAAGTGGTTACATCAACCGATTTTGACCAAAACCTTGTCGTGTCCCTTTTCCCTGGTAGCATCTAAACGAAATACCAAGTTTCAAATTTTCTTTCGATTTTCTATTTTTGAGTTATGCTGACCACAAAACACACACAGACGCAATTTCTAAAAACCACTTTTTCGGACTTAGGAGACTTCAAAACATGAATTTCCAGTGAAAACTCAAATTCTAAAATTGGACATGTCGTAATACTTCCTCTTACGTAAGAGAAAGTAAATAAATTCCTAAATATTTTAGTATATAAATAAATACAATTATCTTTTCTAAGAAATAAAAAAAAAAAAAATTAGTATTCACGTGTTAAAAAAAAAAATTGCTATTGTTAGACGCCGCCTTTATATTTTAGTGGAGGGGGAAACATAAATTATATAATACAATATAAATAAATAAAGAGTAACAAACTGAAGTTGTACAGATAATTTAACAAATTAGTTGTCCGATGTTATTGCACCGTTTTCTTGGCTACGTTCTCTCTTTTTCTCTCACTAATGGTCTCTCTCTCTCTCTCTCTCTCTCTCTCTCTCTCTCTCTTTCGTGCATCCAGTTTTGGCATATATCCAAGATGTTACCAAGAAATTATATCACTTTATTTATTATATAGATGATAGTTTATTTGTTCAATTTTATTTCATTTATAGTCGTATATTATTTGACACGGTGTACAAGACATTTATCTTGTACAATGTTGAGACGAAATAAGTTTTATTTTATTTTTTTATTTTTTTACTTGCTCTTTCTCCTGATTGAAATCTCATTAAATTTTCGAGTTTTATGTTTTGAGATACTCTGAATATGCAGAAAATGTTTTTAGCACATAATCTATATGTGTGTATGCATGATTCTATGTATTCCATGTTTTAACAAAAGAGCTCAAAAACGAAATACAAATTGTATTCCATTTAGATATACTACTGTATCTGACATGAAGATTGCAAGCAAAATCCATCAACCGGAAGTATTATTATTATTATTATTATTATTATTATTATTATTATTATTATTATTTGTATGTGGGGAGGAACCAAACCCTAGGCTATCCAAAGCCTCACTGAGCCCATATAACTACCCCAAGAAAAACAACAACAAATCGGGTTTAGAACAAATATCCAGACCCGGGTCTAATCCATCTAAGATTCACCGCAGCCCGAACAAATCGGACAATAATCTTAAGGGGAAATAGCCTAAGACAGACATCCTGCTCCGACCAAAGGTCCTGAAAATCTAATTTCCTCACAATCCAAGTAATCAGTCATAAGTTGGATAGGTATTTCCTCCTCTGTCTCCACAGACTCTACAAAATGGGTCAGGCATGAGCCCCATTATATAGAGATGTCTTCCTTAAACCACAAGATCCAGTAAGGGATCCAACCAGATGCCTGAGAGAGCTCTGTGAAAGACATAGCAAGGTCTCACTCACTAATAGCCCCGTCCGGGGACCCCTGATAAGCATTTTGGACTGCCGACAACCAACTAAGCTCATCTATAAGGATGAATGCTGTGAAGCTGTCCATGACTGGAAAGCTTGGTGAATTCCCCCCTCTATTTTCACGGTTTTTCAAAACGAATCCAACGATTTTCTTTATATTTCGTATACTATGTACATACATAAAAAATACCTATCACTTCTATTTAACACATTCCTGGAAAAATTTATGTTCTGGAAGGACCTGGGGGGGGGGGACAGTAGCCTTTTTAGTTTCTCCCTTTCAAGTACCACTTGAATATAATGTATGATTATACCACATATATAACAAGATATACAGATAGACCGACAGACATACACACACACACGCACACACTCACACCACATTTTCTAAAAACCATTCTTTGGGATGGGGAGGCTCAGGAGATCTCAAAACGTGCATTTCCGGTATCAAAAATTTGACACGATATGATATGTTCTCTAATAGCAGTTAGAGAGAAAAAAAAAATTGTAAACATTATATTATAAAATAATGTATTAATCGAAGTTTGAAAAAGACCCATACAAAGGGTCAAAACGTCAAAGGTGAAAAACAAAAAAAAAAAAACCGGTGTGAAACACTCACACAACTTTCTCTTACTCCAGTTCTCAAAATTATAATTGACAAATTTTATAGTTTTATGTACCAAATTTAATGAAATTCGTCGCAAAACTGAAAAATCTGTTCAGTAAAAGCGCCCTTCCGGTTTACTAATTTTCTTGAAACTGAGGAATTTTGGCCATCAATTTATTTTTAATTAATTTTCTTTGGATGATAGAATTGTATAATATACTATATGATTGCACTTTCGAGAAAAAACATAACCCCCCCGCCGCCGCCCCCCTTAAAAATGCTCTTACATGAATTTTTCCAGAAAAATGTTTTAAATAAAAGTTGTAGATCTTTTTAAGTATAGTTTATACAGAAAGTTTTAAGAAAATCACCGGAGCTATTTTTGAGAAAAACGCAAAAATGTAAAAAAAAAAATAAAAATAGTAAAGTGGTACTTCCGGTTGTGGAATTTCGACAGATAACGTACAGTCAGATCCCGTAGTGATACCTAAATGGAATATCAAGTTTCATCTTTCTGCGTTTTTTATTTTTTTGAGGTATGATGCTGTTCACGTACATACATACATACATACACATACATACAAGTCTCACACAGATAATTTGCTGAAAACCACTTTTTTGGGGCTCAGTGGACCTTAAAACGGACATTTTCGGAAAATTTGACACGATTACAATACTTTCCTCTTATTAGGAGTAAGAGAAAGTAAAAGAGGAGGGAGGAAAGAAAACTAAAATATTCAATAGACTATTGAATCGATAAATAATAAATTAATAGGAATTAATCAAAATATCGTTTAAAAAAAAAAAAAAAAAAAAAATCATTTACAAGTTTTCTTTAAATATTTTCAATTTTGGTGAAAAATTTTGAAACTCTTCCATACCTCATAGAAATGGATTTCAAATTGATTTCTAATAGTTTTCTAGAAATCTCTACTAACAATTACGAAACATCATCTCCATTAATAATGAAGAATCAAACTGATTGCTTTAATAATACTGGATACAAAAAAAAAAATTAAATGAGTAAATATAAGGTGAATGCGTGATCTTGTGTGGAACTCATAATGAAAACGCATTAGATATTTTTCTATTTGATTATTTTGTAACGATTAACATTTAGAAGTAGATTAAGTGTTTATATTTTGTATTCTATAATACAAAACGTTACAAATAAGTGTTGATTTTTTTATTTATTATTATTATTATTTTTTTTTTTTTGCTATTTTTCTATTTAGAAAAGAAATTAGCTAAATGACTATTTTGTATGAGTTTCACACGGTTCAAAAACTATTATATATCTCTTTGTGATTACCCTTTTGCAAAAAAAATATCCTTGAACTGATACTGTCCTGTATAATTGACTTTGTACAAATTTATTCTGATTTTTCTTTTTTATAAATAATTTTTTTTTTTAAGATTTTTATTTTTCAATTTCTTAATTTACACATTGATACGTATTGATTGAAAATATACAAAATTAAAATCAAAACGGTATTTTACGGTAAGTTAACACTCCAGAAATAAATAAGGTTCCATACTTCTTATAGATAAATGATATATTTATATACGTATTACCATGAGTTTATAACATAAAATAATAATAATAATATCTCTATATTACATGATTCAAATAATATAGATATTATGATTTGCTCCTTCTATATTACGTGATCACAAGTGCCCATATCAAGTCGTACGAAAGAAATATATGTATGAACAACAACATAAGTCTATCCAACTCTCCTTCATATAATATTTAAATCAATTTAATATCTTTAACATTTCCTATTTTTTTATATATATGTATATATGTCTTCATTATTAGATCACTATTATTTTATTGAATGGCTGTATCTGATCCTAATCGCTTTTCACAACAGCAATTAGGTAAAAAAAAAAAAAAAAAAAAACCTGTAGATTCAATTTTTTCTATACATTTGCACACAACATTAAACAAGATGTAGTGGAAGTAGCGGATTGGGAAAAATAAATTTTTTGGGATAATGTAATGTATGCCAGAAATTATATCTATAAATATATTTTATTTGAAGAAAAACCATTATTTGAAGGATATTTTTAACATTTGCTGGTAGAAGTGCAAAACCCAGGTGGAAGATCCCGCGTTACAGAAGATTTTATAGAACTTAGTCACCTTTGTCTTTTTGCCACATCTCACAGAGGAGGATTTGAACTACGAAGAGAAAACATTCTTTCAAGAGAGAGACAGCCTAAATTCTGCTTTAAAACAGAACAGTCTGAATTAGACATTAAATCAGAACATTTGTATCAGAAATCGTTCTCTTAAATTCAGTGCCAGTTTAAGTGTTAACATTTGAGTTTCAAACAAATCTAGCTACTAGTTATTTGTTTCCTTGCATTTATAAGTTAATTCAAGATTCAAAATTAATATTTATCTTGTAAATTTACTAATTTAATATACAGTTAAATTATTTATTTAAAAAAAAAAAAAAAATTATTTTTCCCAATTGCTACTTCCGCTACAAAGATAATTCAATTTAGTTTTATCATTTTCCCTTTAGGGAAAGCTGAAGCTGATGAACGTGGTGATAGCAGATATTTGCCACAAGTGATTTACAGACAATTCCCAGAATTGGATGTAGGTCTGGAGCTGAGCGGTCTTCTTTGAGACAGGTGGACATTTGTCAACATCTCTCTTAAATGAACCACTGTTTTCCAGACTAAGTTTTATTCTATAATTTTCTTTTTTTTGTATTTCGGATGAGACCGGATACACAGCTTTAATTTAAAATTTGCTATTCGGATAATCAGAATGCGTGGATGGCAATAAAAATTATTTTGTTTTTCACTTCCAAATTGATATTAGAATGCTCTGGAAGACTTCATTATTTTTTGTAAGGATATTCTTTCAGTCTGAGTACTAACTTATTTTGAGGAATATTTTAAGGAATGATTAGGGCAAATTAGGCGCCTCTCACTCTTTCCCTATACCCGAATCTGCTGTGGTTTCGTGTCAATCTTCCAGGTATGATGAGCTTCACAGCATTCATTCCGCTGGATGAGCTCGGTGAGATGTTATATATATATATTGGACTTCTCAAGTACCTGATTGATCCCTTACTAGGAGAGATCTTTACGTTATGGGGCTCATACAAGATTCCTATTGTAGAATGTGTACGACAATGGAAGAATCAACCCAGTTACTATGCCAAATTGTTTTCGTTGTGAGAAGAATAGGTTCTTCCGACCTTTTGTAGAAACAGGAAGCTTGTGGAAGAGCTTAAGCTCTTTCCACTGAAGTTTATTTCCTGCTTTGTTGGACTTGGGTTATATTTTTGTTTCGTGTAGAACTGCAGGGACCGAGAGTGGTTTTACTTGGTATTTGCTCTCAAACGAATAATAATAATGATAATAATAATAATAATAACAAGAGGGTAGCGCTAATGACCACAGTTGTCGATGCGCTTATTAAAATATATATATATATATATATATAACAAGAGGGAAGGCACCGGCATCCATTCCAGCCGAACTTTCGTGGGTGTCTTCGTTGGGGTAGTTACCCAGGTGATTCTCTGCTCTCCTTTACCAGGAATGATATGGTTCTGAAGGCAGCAAGGGCCTCCAGTGCAGCCTGGCCGTCTGAAAAGATGAGAATCTCCCTGTTTTTAAGGGCTATTCTCAGGTATACCTCAGTTCAGATTATAATTGTGAAAATTTCGGCCTCGAATACCGTGGAGTACTTGCCAAATTTCTCTCAATGAGCTCCTCCGGCATCGCTCCACGTATACCAGCCCCGGCACCGCATGCCATCTTGGAGCCATCGTTAAACCATAATCCTCAAGTCGGGCCGCACCTTGCCCATCCTGGGTCCATTCCGCCCTAGATTTTAGGGCCACCTGGAATGGAGTGTCAAAGCAGTATGTTGGACAAATACTGTCCTCAGTCTGGGTCGACATTGTTTGGACTTTTCTTCGAGAAAATTAATTTAAGGGAGGTTTCTGGGAGAGGTTTGAGGTTATCCTTTCCTCAAAAAAAGTCATTTTATTAAGTTAAGTTGTCCCTATTGCTATAACAATGAAACTTTTAGTAAAAATGTTGAGTTTAAAGAAACTTTGTTAATAATAACTATGTAAATTGCAGGAAGAAAATCTGTGTGTGAGTGTTTCATACCAGATTTTTTTTTTTTTTTAATAATCTCTATTATACAGTTATAATTATTATAATAATCTGTTAAGTTATTATTTAATCGACATCAATTAATTCGTCCCACCCTACTATATCTGTGATATTGCAGAATAGCAAGAAATGTAATCTCAGTGGGTAACATTAATTTGTGCAACATTTAAAACGGCGTTATATTTAGTGGGCCACCACCTTATCTAGAAAATTAATTAACAGTTTACAATGGGGTATTTTTTTGTTCAATTCTTATCTAACATAGTTTAATGTTGTTATTATTATATCTATTATTTTGCTAAAGTTTAAATCATATCTATTTGGAAGATTGAGGGCAACCTTTAGAGAAATTTATTAGCCCCCTCCTTTCGTGTAGTTATATTTTGAACAAATTTATCGTCTAATTTGTTTGTACATTAATTACAACATATATTTGTACTGTTTAATTTGTTAATTATCGTTTACTTACTTAGGAATTTTATTTACTAGGAAGGTATCCTTAACCAACAACCTTGAGCTAACAGAGTTTCAATTTACAGATTTTCAATTCTTAATAAATACGACATTTACTAGCATCATTTTTCTGTACTGCAATGAAATATACGTTAAAAAAATGACAGTTTTCCCTCGTATGTTAAATTTTTTTTGAGAAAAACTATTTCACTTTAAAGTATAGTGTTTAGCCATTTCCATGTTTTAACTTTTTTTTACTTTCTCTTACTCTAGTAAGAGGAAATATTGTAATCGTGTCAAATTTTCGATATTGAGTTTTTACCAGAAATATCCGTTTTGAGGTCCCCTGAGTCCAAAAATGTGGTTTTTAGAAAATGGTCTGTGTGTAAAATCGAAACATTGTAGAAACTTCAAACTTGATATTCCGTTTAGGTATCACCATGGGATCTGACAGTACGTTATCTGCAAAATTCCTCAACCGGAAGTACCACTTTACTAGTTTTTTTTTTTACGTTTTTTGCGATTTTCTCAAAATGGCTCCAACGATTTTCTTCAAACTTGGTATATCAACTACACATACTAACTACTACAACTTTTATTTAAAACATTTCTCCGGGAAAATTCATTTAAAGGCACTTCTGGGGGAGGGGTGGGGTTAGGTTTATACCTAATGTGGTATTTCAGTTTATTAGACAATTTGCTCATCTAAATAATGTTAATTAGAGTTGAATATGTTGTTGAAATTCTGAGTTTGAAAAAAAAAATCGGATAACCGGAAGTGCGTTTACTTTAACCACTCACTATACTAAATGATTTTTTTCTCTTTTTCGCGATTTTCTCAAAAATGGCTCCGACTATTTTCTTGACACTTCATATATAAACTAAACATGCAAAGATCTACATCTTTTATTTAAAACATTTCTTTTGGGAAAATTCTTTTAAGGGCACTTTTAGGGGAGGGGTGGGGTTATGTTTTTCTCTAAAGTGCTATCATAGTTGATTATACAATTCCTATCATCCAAACATAATTAATTAGAAATAAATAGATGGCTGAAATTCTTTCAAGAAAATTAGTAAACCGGAAGGGCGCTTTTACTGAACAGTTTTTTCAGTTTTCGACGAATTTCATTCAAATTTTTGGTACACAAACTATGAAATTTGTCAATTATAACTTTTGAGAACTGGAGTAAGAGAAAGTTGTGTGAGTGTTTCACACCAGATTTTTTTAATAATTTAAATATAATGAATGGTTCCAAGTTTTAAAATTAGTCAATTAAATCTGAGGATAGAGATAAGAGGAAGTTGTGTAAGTATATGAAATATATTGCGCCAAATTGTTTTTTTTTTTTTTTAAATAATTACCATGAAATATATTGGAAGATATTTTGATAGTAACAAATTCACACCTTTTCAATATACGTAAATTAAATTTTGGGATAGAATGATACTTGTACGTGTTATACTGAGATATATATATATAAAGGAAACTGTTGTTATTGATGATGGACGTTCATATTCTCACGAAGTTGGATTTGTTCCAAAAGGTAAGAAGTGAACATAAGGTGTCCGCTATTGAGATGATTAATACTTGTTCAAGGAAGGCAAAGTACGAGAGATAGATAGACAGACAGACAGAGAGAGAGCAAAAGAAGGAGAAATGAGAAATAAGATGTGGATGTTGAGCATCAGCTGGGTAACTTATCCCCCCGCCATCTGCCGACTGAATAGACACGGGTCTCTAATCTATAACTTGCCGACTGTAACATCCCACTTTTTACATCTTTTTCGAACATGATGTACCTGTACCTGGAGAATGGGATGAGAGATGGATATGAAGGAAAATCAGTGAGCCATGGACGATGGATAAAAACAGCTAGAGAGATAAGTGAGGGCGTATATTAACAGCCCCAGTACAATCACATCTAAACAATTGCTCCCGCCAGATCACGGACTATAGCCGCCCGAACTCACAACGCTCTTCATTCCTTCAATATTCCAATATTCACACCGGATATTAAAGTTGTTTGGCCGAATTTTTATACATTATATAGAATGCTATACTAAAACCAAATTAGTCAATAATTGCATTTTTTGCTTTCTTTCTTATTTGCTTATATTGAATTTACAATAACTTGGAAGAAATTCGTGCAGTAATTTTATATTTTCTTTAGAAATCTTAAACTTAAGGGCAACAATTAACAGCTCATTCACAAAGTAAAAACATATTTATCCCCAAATAAAATGGAGAAATACTTTGTTGGATGGGGAGGGGTTGAATACCTACCAGGCAGATGGTATTTAAAATAAAAATCAGATCAGATTATATCTGTGTAGTTAGCAACAAGTTTAAAGAAATTCGTCAAAGTTGTTTTCAAACAAACCGTACAATTGTACTGAAGTCGTTCTTTAGAAGAAAACTTAATGTTACTGTTCTTCCCCCCCCCCCCCCGAACCTCCGACAAAATCAATTCTTCTGGAAAGATATGTATTTCAAATAAACGCGATATGTGAATATTAAGATATTATATTAATATAACGAAAAATCATTGGACCCATCTCCGGTGAAAATCGCGAAGAACTCTTAACAGAAGAAACTGTCACACTTACGATTAATGGATTTTTGCCCCCGAAACTTTGTGTCAAGATGTGATGGTATGAACTTTGAACTTTCTGCGATTTTTCGTTTTTGACATATTTTACTCATCTGCATACTTAGACCATTCTTTAAGAACAATTTTTTTACGTACTCACTGGTCTTCAAAACATGTATTTCCGGTGCAAAACTGAAAACTTTGAAAATTTCTCTTAAAGCAAGTAAGAGAAAGTAAAAAAAAATATTTTCATGAACACTCGCTGGTAAAAGATACTAAACAGCAAATCGTAAATATTTTAAAGGTTTTTGGATTCAGATATTTTTTACGTCTTAGCATGCATTTTTATATTGTTCCTGATCTGTTTCGGATTTTCATCCATCGTCAAAACAAATTCACAGGAAGTTCGTGTAAAGAGTTCACTTCAACTTAATATTTCTTTTACACTCACACTTGTTGGTTATATGTATGTAGGTTGTATATATGTCATAACATAACCTTATAACCTCCCCACACACATACCACCAACAAGTGTGAGTGTAACAGAAATATTATGTTTGAAGTGATGAACTCTCTCCACGAACTTAGTGAATTTGCTCTGATGATGTATGAAAATCCGAAACCGGTCAGAAACAAATAAATATGCATGCTACAACGTATAAAATACCAGATGTTTATCCAGCATTGCAGCGGACCCATCCACATTTTGGATTCTATTGTTTTATTTTGCTAGATAAACATTGAATTAGGAACAGATATATAATAATTGTTTTCACTAATTTCAGAAAAAACTGTTCACATAATTTGTTCAAAAATTATGAACTTTAATCTAACATTGTCACTGGCGGGGAGGGGGAGGACTTTTATCTGCAATAAATTCGAAACAACTTGCATTCATTCTATAATGGAAACTTCAATGATGTAATATTTGAAATGGGCAGGGTTCATTTATTATTCAATAGAATAGTTTATTTATTTATGTTTTTTTTTCTATTTTCTTTATTACTTCCACATTTTTATAACTTCATTATGTTTAAGATAAATTGTCAATTTTATTGTTATTTTTTTATTACAATAAAAAGTATTACAAAATATAAATCTTAAATAAATAAAAGTTTTTGATTTAATCAATAATTTTTTAACGGTTTTTTCATTGTAAGTTGCTTAAAAGTTTTCTATATTTCTATTGCAAACCGTGTATATTGATTAAATGCAAATACGTACACAGCAATCATTGGAAAACCGAATTTGAAGAAGACTGGTAGCAATAAATTGAGACTTGATATCCACCTTACAGATCTTATTACACACACTCACACACCTCGTCGCCCCTTATTTGTTTTGAAAGATCAGGCGAGGTCGGCCGGGCAGTTAGTAGTAGTATAGCACGCGATAACTCACATCACCATATTCGTATATATATTGCCATACCCTGAGGTCTAGCACGCATCAAAATTATATTTTAAAAAAAGAAGAAAAAGCGAATTAAATGAACATTTCCGATGTATTTGGACCATTAATATTTGAATTTATTCATTTTAAATAAAAACAACCTATTTTTCAGTATTTTATAAATACGCCCATTTTGGAGAAAATATATATTATACAGTTTTAATATATGAATTTGATAGATACAATATTAAAATTATTAATATAATTATTATTATTATATTTGTTAACATAATGCATTTGTTTTTTTACGATTTGCTTATATTATTTATTTGTATTTTTATTTATGGCTTTATTTTTTAATTATTATTATAAATTGCTGTTTTCATTTCTAAAAATTAAAAAAAAAACTTATTTATTTGTTACTGTTACAAGATATTTGATAGCAAACTCAAATACGAAACATCACAGAAAGTTCCACCATAGGATTAGACAGGAAGTTATAATGGAGTTGATGAGGAGAGAAATTGGGTTAGATTAATTAGACGAGATATAAAGACACTGGACTGTAATGATTCTTATAGAATAAAATGTGAGAGTAGAGGTATGACACGACGCGATGTATATGGTTGAATCTGATAGATTGATCCATGTCTAGATCTCTCACTGGCTTATATACAGGTTCCCCACTCTAGCCTGCTTAAGTGAGAGAGTACCAGAGAGAGTCTGTTTTCTCTCGGTCGGGCTTGTGCTCTCTCTCTTGCCGTTACATGAGAGAGTACCAGAGAGAGTCTGTTTTCTCTCGGTCGGGTTTGTACTCTCTCTCTTGCCTCTCTATCTGTTTAAATTCCTCAACCGAAACTATCACTTTACTAATTAATTGGATTTTCCAGATTATTTTTTGCGATTTTCTCAAAAAACGACTTTAGTGTTTTTTCTTTTTAACAAAATATATCAACTATGTTTTTGAAAAGCTACAAATTTTATTTTATAACATTTCTTTGGCGACTTTTTTCCCTCAGAGAAGGTTGGGTTTATGTTTTTCTCTAAACTGCTATTTTAATTAATGGACGATTCTATCATATCAATAGAGAGAACGAACACTAATCAAAATCAAGTGGGGCTGCTCAATTAAATTGAGGTGCTCCAACAACATACTTACCAATCCTTAGACAAAACAATAAAGCGAAAATATCTAGGTCATTAAATAGTTAAAATATAATGATTTCATGATGGAGGAATGTCCAAATAAAATGCAATGTCTAAAATAAATAAACTAATATCTGTAGATGACATCAAGTGCATCTAAGTCTAACTATAAACAAAGTTTATCGATAAATATGCTGGGAAATAATGCCCAGGAAGTTAACTAAAATATTCCTCCACTAAAGGAGCTACGTCATTAAGGCTGATATTAATCTTGTCAAAAAAGTCCAAGATAGGCTAAGGCAACACACCTGTGGCACCAAACCACAAACCATGCACCTTGTATTCCCTGACCCTGAACTGATCCTTGAATTTCTCCTTATAGAAAGGGATATATTTTTCATAGATGGCCCTTTTCTTCTCATCTATTTTCTCGCCCTGTTTCCGATCTTTACTCTCAAAACGGCAAAACGCTATCATAACTGCGTATCTTGTAGATCCATCTGTATCTACTCTCTTCGAGAGTCACATAATCTTTTTTTCCCATAAGTTCCATCAAGGCGTGTTTTACCCTATTTATGGTGGTGTCTAGTTACAAGAAGCATGTTTTCAGGTCAATACCAAGCACATGCGCTGGTATTTCAGGCTCTCTACCGCATCTGCGACAGAGGATTCCAACAGCTACTGCCGACTGTCCGCCAACCCCATCAACAGCACGAAGTGGGGCATAGTTTATGTTATAGTTTGTCCATTCTTCAAAAGATTTTTCTGTCTATGCTTTCTGATATTAAGAAAATCTTTTCTATTGTCGGGTACATATGGCTAACCTGGATGGATGCACACATATCTTCGCTTCAACTTCATAATCAAATATTTGCTAAAATGGGACATCCTGAACTTTTGCGAGCTTCTGGGCAAGTGTCCAGTGCTGCAGAGGAGCTTTCTACTAAGCAAGCCTAAGCCGCGATAGCGACGAGAAGCATATAATATTGCCGAAGCAGCGTTTGCCGGTACGCTGAACATAGCTCTAACACTTCTTCTGTTCAGCGCATCCGTTCTTTCCGAGTATCGCTGGTTTAAATTTCGTTAGATGGGCAGGTTGGAGAGGATTCCGACCATCGTCGGGATTATGTATTGATTTAACAATATTAAATTTTCCGGTCTGGTTTCAATAAATTGGATGTGGTCAGTTTATTCAGAGAAAATAGTTCGATCAGTTCATCAGATTTTCCATTATAAGAATATAATTAACAAATACAGGAACCTCTTTAACCGGAATCTCCCACCCAACTTTGTACAAAAGAGAAGTAACATCTTTAGTGTCAGCTTAAAATACAGTCTTTATTTATTTTTTTATTTTTTTTAATTCCAACAAAAAAAAATAGAAAGAAACAAATCAACAACATTATTGCATGTTGTCTTGACGTCACCATGAAACAGTGGTGACAGCTTACATTAAAGACAAAAAAGCTACATGATTATCTCGAGTTATAATACTTAAATAGTGTGATTCTTAAAAGAAGTTGACGTGTTTGACGATACAAACCCACACACGAATAAATAAAAGCACACACACAGATACACATGCTTATATATATATATAATCATTAAGTTCTGTATGTATTAAGAATGATCTCAGTTGTGTAATTTAGTAAAGCTGAAGAGTTTGACTTAGTTGTGTATTATAGTTAGGAGGACGAGTATTAGTGTGTCCATATAAGACAGTAGAAGAGGAAATAGTTCTAACACACGCACAAACCACACACACACAGCCAACAAACACACTCACTTCACGTACCGCCACACAACACCATCAAGTCTCTCCGATTGACTGACTCACTGACTGACTGCTGATTGACATGGCAGTCTTTTCTCTTTAACTATTATCTTTCCGAAGACCACCCCATGAGAATATTGGCCACCCAATAAATATACCTTATTTATTTCATTTATTTCCCTGCACCCTTTTATTAAGAAGTAGATCACGATTTTATTGCATTTCATTTTTCCATTGAAATATTATTTACTTCTGCATCTAATTTTGTCAACTGTACAAATATTTGAGCCTGTCTTTTTGGGGTGATTAGGTTATTGTCCAAATTCATTTTTGAGAAGTACATCTTTAGAGAAAGAGTGGCCATTCTGGCAATGAAAGCTGTTATAGGAAAAGCCAAATAGTCATTCAACCATTCATTGAGAGGTAATTTTAAAGTTCTATTACAGGTTTTCCTTCCAATTGAATGTTGAAGACTTTTTTTTTCGGTCATTCTTACAGTATCAGATTACTTTCTTGGGAAAATTTATTAAGATTGGATCCGTCTGGTGTGATAACTGAGAATTATCTCCGATGTTGCACGGACTGTTCCAGAATGGGTAGTAGTCCTGGAGGTGCGGTCTCTTTTGAGACAGGAGATCATGTGGCAGCATCTCTTGTCATTGGACCAATGTTTTCCAGGCTGAGGTTTATGCTATTCATTTTGGATGAGCGGTTACATAACACTTGAAAAGTACACTTCGCACAGACAAGGGAGCGTTGAAGGCGCTGATTTCATTTGTCTTCATTTTCAGGTTAGAACCAGAATGTTCTAGAAGACTGGAAAAGCTATCTTCCTTGAAGGATGTACTTCTAGTCTGGGTACCAGGTAGTTTGGGAATGATGAGTAGGATAGGTTTGCCAAATTAGGCGCTTCTCTCCTTTTTATTGCACCCGAGCCTGCTGTTGGTGTGTTTGTAGGCACATGTTTATCAAGCTTCCAGTCATGGATAGTTTCAACACTCATCGCTATGGATGAGCTCAGTAGATTTTCGGCAGTCTAAGATGCTCATTGGAGGTCCGGACAGAACTATTAGTGTGATGTAGCTGTGCCTTTCATGGACCTCTCTCTCAGGCATCTGGTTGGATCCCTTCCTGGACATTGTAGATAAAGGAGACACTTCTGTGTAATGGGGATGATGCCTGACCGCTTTTGTAGAGTTTGTGAGACAGAGGAAGAAACACCCATCCATCTTATGACAGATTGCTTGGGTTGTGGGGAAATTAGGTTCACGGCCTTTGGTCGCAATTAAAACGCAAAAAAAAAACTGATTCGTACTAATTAGTTTTTTTCTATAAAATTTGGCATATCCGAATTACTTTGTACGCACTGTTCAAAAAATTATTGTTAATAAAGACAGCCCCCACAGCCGTAACAAAATTCGCGGAATTTTAACACTTCCAGATCTCCTTAGAAAAAAATAAATAATAATAAATCTGGTGTGAAACACTCACACAACTTTCTCTTACTTCAGTTTTCAAAATTGAAATTGACGAATTTATGTAATACATTTAATGACTTCACAAACATTATCAATACTTCGAAATATTTATCTTTGAAATCTTTATTTAAAGTTCATCTGGTTTCGTATTTATTAATGAAAAAACATATCTGAGAAATTATCTAGTAAACAATTAATTATGTAAGAACATTACTTGAGAGAATTGACCAAAAGATAATTTTTGATCTCACTTGAGATAAAGAGACCAAAAATTAAGACAGATATGGGGAAGAAAAAAAGTCACACTGAAAACATGAGAATATAAAGAAATCTGTAAATAATTTAAATCTGCCATACAACTTTAATAGGCTCTGGGATGACAAAATCAATGGGGAGAGGATCATACTGGCAGGGGCTTATGGTTGTGAGGATTTTTTAAGTAGGTGGCTGAATATCCAGAAGATTGGAGATTGGGACTTTAAAATGGTTAATAAATGATATTGTAACGCAGCCAGTGGTGCTATCTAGGAGAGGAAGTAGGAACTTCAAGTTCTCTTAGTGGCCGCTAGGAAGCGCTGGCGATGCACTCTAGTTATTTCTGGAAGGATTGAGAAGATTCTCCACCGGTATAAATAGTGGGACCGTAGAGAGTTTTGCAAAGTTTCCTGTTACAAACGAAATGTACGTTTGTGGAAAGTGTATAAAAAGTGAACAAAGCAAACTTTGGTGGTTTAATAAACTGTGAAGTACTTATTACTAAGTGTTGTATTTTGTAATTTATTGTGTATAACAATAAATTGGTGTTTTCTTTATTGAAGTTTAAGAGTATTTTATCTATACGAACCCACTTAAAACTAGTTGCAGTAGCTAGTTTAGAGGGAAAACGTTATATGTTCAATTTTAATACTTCTGTTAAGAGATTGAATCTGTAAATAATTTGTAGCCTTTTGTATACGTAGTTTCCTGGCATGCAATTCTCGTCAATACACTCCAAAATTCCAAATGTAAAAATTCTTTGGTTAGTCATCTAATCAAACTATTGAAGCTTCTTGAATGGAATAGCCAGGATAATTTCAGATTCGGAAATCATTTCTAGACATTTCTAAGTTAATAACCTCAACTTTTGAATCACATTATGCTCATTATTTTAAAAATAAAACTAATCTATCTTCATTATAAAACTTGATTTCGTGGTTTTTGACTCTTATATATATATATATATATCACTTTAAATTATCCTGTTTTTAAAATTTTAATTGAATTCCTTTTTATAAGTTTAAAATTGATTATATTTCGATATTTAATCATGCGCTGACAGCAAATAATTTATTTATAAAGACAAATTATATTTATAATTTAATAATTGGTTGTTGTAGAATTCCACACAAATAAATTTTGCCTTCATATTTTTATTTTTTTTATAATGCATTTATTTCATTAAATCAATTTAATTAAAAAAAAAAAAAAAAATCATTATTATTATTATTTGAATATTAATATTAAATTTTCATTAATAATGCAGTTTTAAAGTGCGTCATTATTAAATAGATAATTGATATTAACCTAAATTGTGTTTAATTTTGTGTCAGGTTTAATCTACTTTTTTCTTTCTGACAATGACGTACTTATTTATAATTCATATTTTACATTACTGGTTTATTTAAATATTTAGGGTGTGTAGCTTGTGATAATTTTGTTTAAAATGTTTTGTATTTAAATTGAAAAATATTTACAATCCTTTTCGGACGAAATAGTTCGACTTTTACAAATTATATTTACATAGATGTAAATGAAGATAGATTTAAATAAGCATGGAAAAACAATATGGTTGCTGCAAGGAATTTTTTTTTTTTAAAGTCTATTTACCCCATATTTGCGGAACTTGGCGTTGTCCCATGTCATCAATTTGGGTTCCGAAACATGCACAATACAATTCAGCAGTGTCATCGAGTGGTAGACGAGATATCCTCAGCACTGGAGAGAAAGAAATACTGCACAGGAGCATTCTTGGATGTTACCCAGGCATTCGATCGTGTCTGGCACCTTGGGCTCCTCTACAAATTAAAAAAATGTCTCCCATTTACTTACTTCCTCATTCTGCGCTCTTACCTCTCCGAAAGGTTCTTTCAGGTCAGTTCTGGTTCAGCTATCTCTCCTTTCTCGCCAATGAGGGCAGGGGTACCGCAGGGGAGTATCCTTGGTCCCGTCCTATACACTGTATACACATCTGACATACCCACACATCCATCCACACTACTAAGTACATATGCAGACGACACAGCAATTCTAGCTACCAGTTCAAACCCAGCATCAGCTTCACACAAATTACAGTCACATTTACAAAAAATAGAATCATGGGCAAAGAAATGGAAAATAAAAATGAACCCTCAGAAATGTCAACACGCCACGTTTACTCTCCGGCGGGGCTCTTGTCCTCCTATCTTCTACAACAACAACGCACTTCCCTCTACAGATCTGGTGCGCTACCTTGGGCTTTTCATAGACAAACGACTCACGTGGAACCCACACACACGACTTAAAAGACAAGCCATGACTAAACGTGCCAAACTTCTTTATCGACTTCTCGGACGACGGTCTAAATTACCAACTGAACTGAAGAGACTAATATATAACACCATAATCAAACCTATGTGGACTTACGGACTAGAGCTGTGGGGTTCAGCCAAACCGACCAACATACGGACCATACAAACATTTCAATCCAAACTACTCAGACAGATAGTTGACGCTCCTTTTTACGTTACAAACCTCACTCTCCACAATGACCTTAACATCCCTTTCGTACAACAACTTGCCAAGACAAAATACCACACTGCTCTCTCACACTGCCCTAATCCCTTCGTACAGTCTCTTGCTTCTACTACCATCCCTGACAATTCACCTCGCCGATTGAACCGCCAGTGGCCCCGAGATTTCCTTCGGGACTGATCAGTGACTGGTATCCCGTAGAGAGTGCTACCACTGGGTAGTTTCTCTCCTCCCACTCTTCACGCCTCTATACTCTCTCTCTTCTCATTTACTTATTGTATATAGAACTATACAGATTGTAAATTTCTAAATAAAGGGGAAAAAAAAGAAAAAAAGTCTATTTATTTTGTTAAAGTCATCATAGCCATTTTTCCTAAAATGAAAACTGGTTAGGCTTTTACGTATATTTTACATTAAATTCGTTTCAAAAATTATGTTAAAAATTAAAAGATAAGACCAGTATGTATTAATGTAAATTAAATTATGCCTTTATCATAATAAAAGTTTAAAATCTGGATAATAAGACGAAAAATTCGAATGAAAGTTGTTTTTTACAAGAATTTAGATATATTAATGGAATAAAAAAATTAAATATTAAAAATCAATAAATTGTTTTAAAGAACTTAATTTTTCGAACAGATAATATAAAAAAAAAAGTATTTGAACTTTAGTAATAAACTAAGATAATACAAAATAAAAATTTAAAAAAATAAATAAGAGAAAATAAAATGGTAAATTGAACAAAGTGGAGATATAAATTAGTTGGATGCCATAACACCACAAAAAGAGATTCTTTTGTGAGTATGTGTTTGTGTGTGTGTGTGTGTGTGTGTTTGTTTTTTATTTTAAACTAAAAACAGATTTTTTTTTTTCTTCGTTTTATGATTCTTTTTTTTCCCGCCACACGGCGCTCTAAAAAGTTCTCAGAGAACAAATTAGAACCCACTTCTTCTGTTCTGTGCTACCCCTCTTCTACACCATTCTGTAATAGCACACCTCGTTTACACTTTCAAACGTTTACAGTTTACATTCTTAGCTTTGTCTTTTTGTTTTGTTTTTTGTTTTTTTGTATAAAAAAGAAAATGCCGACCAATGGCATGAAAAAACGTAATAAACATTAAGTGTGTGGTCTTGTAAGGTATTATTTTGAGATTAGGTTTTTGCATGGACATTTTATAAAGTGTGATCAAAGAGTTGTTGCTATTATAACTGAGTAGTAGTGATCTTTTGTCCCCTAATAGAATTTATTAAAACACATAGATTGATAAAGGGATTGGCGAGCCTCGTTTCTACCGAGTCCTACACTAAGAGGTCTCTATGTAGATGGATTCCACATGACTAAGCACATCCTTCAGCTTCACCGTTTTAATTCAAGCCTAGCAAAACTGAAAGCGGCTCCATCGTGAAGCTCATGGCTTCGGGATTGCAACGTTCCTTGTTGAAGAAATCTTAAAGCATGTGTACCGGGGTTTCTTCCTCACCCTTGCAGAATCGACATTGCGCGATGGCTGGCAAGTAGTAGTTGAGCCTATTTAGCCTGCAATGTCATTGAAATACACATACGCACAAATAAATAAAGAAATCACTCAGAATCCAATGGGAATCAGAATTAAGAATCACTTAATTCATTTGGATGAAGCTCACATTTCGAAAAATCAATAGATCCAAACAAGGAATTGTTGGAATAAATGAAGACCTATAGCAAAGTCCATTTAGTTAAGACTTTTGGCCAAAATGCAATACAGAACTTATATGCGTTCTAATAATTTTATGACATGTACGACGCATACTCCGAATATGAACGTATTTAAAAACTATTCGTCATATTTCAGGCATGCGAGACAGTTTTCACACAAATACGTATCCAAGAGATTTTTCCTCTAATGGACTAGTTTTGTGGATCCAAATAGAAAAGCGATAATGATTTAATTGGAAGAAAATATGTTCTATCCATCAATCATCTTTGAATGGATCATTTAATTAGATTAGCTTGGTGTATAAATCTTACCTTTTCACACTCACACTCCGGTTTCATTTTCATGTGGGAAAAGAAATAAAATTACTGGACCATTATCGTAATGAAATTGGGAAACTGTAATCAGAAGCGATAGCTGGTTGCAAATGTCAAAAACATGCGTGCTACCTACCATCTCGTCATATAGATAGTGGAACTAAGTTAATTCTGTATATAATTTACACTGTGCTTAGGAAGCTATCGTAAAATATTACAACAAAAGATTATCAGAATTAAAAGGAAAAAACGCAAACTCACAAAAGAGGGGATTAAGGAAAGATGGTTGAAACCAATATATCAATCCCATTGGACGACCTTCCTCCAATGGGAGTCAAATCACAATCGCGGTTAGCAAATCACAGAACTTGATTTGGAAATTACTTTAGCGTGTAAGACAAAAATACACTAGTTATATCTTTATTTTATTCAAATAAAATTACACTTTTGCGAATGCTTAGGCGTCTTTCTTCCATTTTCAACTTATTTCCATGTAGAATATGTGGATGGATCCGCACTGCTGGATAACATTTGGTATTTTATCCGTCCTAGCATGCATATTCCTTTTATTCCTGACCGGTTTTGGATTTTCATCCATCGTCAGAGTAAAATTCGCCAGGTTTGTGTAAAGAGTTCACTTCAACGCAGTGTTTCTGTTACACTCACACTTGTTAGTTTTTTGACTGTATTTATCAACCAATTGTTGATACAACTGTATGTACAATCAATGAAATTGTATGTACAATCAATGAAACGAATCCGATGAAAATCTGAAACCGGTCAGGAATAAAAGGATTATGCATGCTACAACGGATAAAATACCAGATGTTATCAAGTATTGCGGACCATCCACATATAAGTAGGAAATAAGTTGAAAATGTAAGAAAGACCGACCAAGCATACGCAAAAGTGTAATTTTAATTGAATAAAATAAAGATATAACTAGTGTATTTTGTCTTACACGCAAAAGAAATTTCCAAGTCATTGCTGTTGCAGTCTGAACGTTTATTAAATCAGTGAAATACGTGTTGAAATCTTTGCAAATTCAATTCATTAATGGATGAAATTTCTCTTAGAAGATCTTACAAAATCATTTTATTCAACCTTTTTTTTTTTTTTTTAATGTTTCTTCTATAACAATGGACGAACTGCAGGGGGATCTGATATTAACTTGCAGGCCAATTTACTTACATCGGACCTGTTTGCAATAACTATCTTATTATTGTGGCCGTTCCCTTAAGCCTCATTAACACTTTACAAATGTCAAAATAGAAACATGAAACAAGTCGCTTCTCATATGCATATTCCAAGATAATTGTAACGTTGCCGCTATAAATAGATAGAGAGCCACCACTCGTCGTCGCCGTCGTCCCATGCGGTTATTGTTGTACATAAACTTTATATTCGAGTCAAATACATTTGCACACAAATAGTCCGCCCAGTGTAGGTCTTTTACAAAAGTAAAAAAAATAAATAAATAAAAAAAAGACTATAGTACATGTGGCCGCACCTCATATTTTAACATGGCATTGCCACTATTATAACCTTCTTCATTCACAATTAATTCATTCATAAAACTCAATTTATGATTCAGTTTCCCACGGCAGTAAAACAATACATAAAGATTTTTCTTTAGACTATTTAAATAAAATGCGAACAAAGTATTCTTTATCAATGGGGAATAATATTCAATTCACATTAATGTCTCTCTAACGAGTTGTACTTTTTTTTGCTTACAAAATCAATAATTATCTATCCATATATTTACAACATAGTACATGTTGTTTATACGTACATGTGTGTGTAGGTCTGTTTAAAACTTGCAAATGATCTGAGAAAGATAAAAATATAATGTTCTAGAATAAACTTATGATGCAACTTGTCTCTTTCAAATATGAAAAGAAGTTGAAGAATCTGTCATTTAATAAATCTACAAGTAAAATGAGCAAACACCACAAGAACTTTGCTTTGTTTGAAGGCCCAATAAAGTCCGATCAGACAGTTAAGTATACGATAGGACACTATACAGCCAACATAAATTATGTAAGGATGTTGCAATTATTGTAATAATACATATATTGCATATTTATCATAAATATATTAATTTATGTAGTAATCTATTTGTAAATTGTAAAGTATTTAAAATTTATCTAATTGAAATCTATTGAAAGGAATAATTGTCTAATAGAATTTAAACAAGTATAAACTAATCAATGTTCTTTTGAAAAATTATGTTACAATAATTTTTTGGGGGGGAAGGCCACATCATCTACGATGGTCATTAGGATCCTATAATTAAATTATTTCTCGATTTGAAGCCACTCGAATTGGAACATTTCGTTGATATATCGTAATTTATGGAAATATACCAAGTATGGAATCAGCTGGGGATGCCCAAATAGAAAAAGAACTTTGAAGATCGCAATGAATATTTGTTTGGTTCGTTTCTCGCGTACGCACCCGAATCCCTTGCCTGGTTATCTGGCCTTTCCAGCCATCCTGACGCCTCAATCTTCTCTTTTCTTCTTCCTTCTATCACACTCTCTCGCCTCCACCTTCTCATTTCCTTTCCATTTTCTCTACTTATTTCCAAATGTTTACATCATCTTTTTATAAAAAAAGGAACTTCCCTTCCCCCTCTATATCAGCCTCGCCATCCTGGGGGAACGCCCTGTTTGGCCCCTTTGGCTTCTTTTAACTATGCAACAGTTTCGCAACAGTTTTTAACTATGCAACAGTTTTTTAACTATGCAACAGCTCTTCATTATTTTCGCCTTACTTGCAAGTAGTTTCGTCTCTTGCATAGCAACTTATACGCCTAGATTCGCGTCCTGTGAAAGTTATAAAATCCGCGCCTTCCTTTAAACTATGGAACAATAAAAGCCGCATCTTCGCCTCCCTGGTTGCATATTTCACCTCGACGTCAACGTGAATCGCTCGCGACAATTTCTTCACATCCATTTTAACGGCTTTCTTTACGCATCCGCTCCACTCACCGGTTTCCCTTCTTCTATACACACATGACATACTTACCACATAATTCCCCTTACTTACCTCGCCTATCCCCCTCTTATCATCAGCATTTTCGCCTCGTTCTAACCTTGCATCTGACTAAAAAATAAGTCCTAATCATATTTGCACATATAATTCTTTACATATATTTCATATTATCTATCTGATATATTAGTATTTGTTTATTATCTCGTCCCTTTTTTCGCTCCAGTGTACATCTGCGCACGCTTACACACACACACACACACACAGAAACCAATCTCGATAATTATTTTATAAAAAACATAAAAATAAATCATTTGTAAAAATTTTATAAAAAGAAGAAGAAGAAGCTAGAAAGAAAACAAAAGTTCTTCCAAATCTACTGCTTCCAACAGAAATTTTTGTGGCTCCCCTGTTAGTTAATGTTGGTACCATTGCTTGTAATCGTCTATAAACTTATAAAAATATGACCGTTGAAGTACATATAGAAGGGAGATCGCTGTTTGCGCGCAAATAAGTTAAACCAAAATAGTTAGCATATATTAATTCCCTCAATAAGCCCTATTTACCCTTCCGGATTCCCAAATAGACAAATTAGGTACCGGCCTATTTGCTTCATACTTTTATGAGGACCCCGTAAAAATGGATTTTACAGAATTCTGTAAGGGATCTGATGAATCTCAATTGATTTGTATATTTTTAATGGATTTTATTACCCAATCCAAAAATGAAGTCAAACAATATTGACCTCGATGGTTTGTGTCAAATGACGCCCAAAAATAATAATATCGAGTTGAACTTTTGAAAAAAGATAGGAAAATAAAACGGATCCACAAAAAAAAAAAAGAAATTTGAATTTTTAAAGAGTTTTCTGGTTTATAAAAATTAATAATATTAAAAATGGTTTTCAAATCGTCAGGCCTTAAAATTACAATGTGATAAAATATATAGGGCAATGACCAGAGGAGTTTTTAAAGAAAAAGAATTCCTTGTTGCTGTTAGTTTCGGATACCATTGGTGCCCTTCTTCAGGAGCTCTTTAGGGTAGGAGAGGAATGTACGTTGAGAACTTTGAGATTGAAATGAAGAGTCAGCATTCTCAACGTACACTCCTCTCTTGCCCTAAAGAGCTCCTGAATAAGGGCACCAATGGTACCTGGGAAACGTGGACCAACAAGGAATTCTTTTTCTTTAAAAACTCCTCTGGCCATTGCCATATATATAAATATCTCATTAAAAATATTCAATTTTTTTTAATAGTATTAATAATTGTTAATGTTTGGTTCTATGTCATAAAATCAGTTTATTAAAATGTTGGTTTGTATAATTAAAAATTATTAGGAGATAATTTGCGAAGAGGACGTGAAATTTTAACTGCCTAATGGCCTCCACTGTTGAATCCAGCACTACGTAAATATATTGTTACATCGGTGTAAGATAAAAGTCCCTACAGAAGTAGATCTGGTTGACGATTGAAGAACAGTACTTACATTGGTGTTCAACGGCGGGTACACTTAAAAACCGAGATTTACTACGAACGGATAGAAGCGGTTAGTCGAAATGAAGACAACCCTTCTAGAAACAGTAACTTTCGCGCGGATGGCCGGGCCCAGTGATATTTTACGCCTTTAAATAGAAAACTTGTTTCCTGTAAAAAATGGTACCCCGGCATCGTGAGCTAGCCTGGCGGAGTTTTGTCACCGTGTTCACGTGTTGAGGAAATCACGCGTGTTAGTCTAGGATTTACAGTGATGATAGAGTCCCTGTGTATCTGCTCTGAGTGAGGAAGCTGGATGTTTTGTATTCGGGAATAGTTCTGCCTTCTTCCATCTCCAGTCTTCCATTGATCATTCAGATCAACCGGATTGAGCATCATGGGGGGCCAAGGTCCACTTCGGACCTTAGAGCCCTGAAAAGGAAAAAAGAAAGCAACTTTATTCCATGGACGTTTCCAAATAATCTAAGACTTGCTATTAATTTTTACATAGAAAAGACATATTCCATTTCCACTTTACAATTAATGTTTAAAAATATACATAATGAATTAAACTGAAGCATGAAAACATGTGCCTTCTTGATTTATGAACTTTCAGCGATCTCTAAGCCAATCAGACTAAAATATTTAAGTACAATTTTTTTTCTGTTGAGTACGCGGATGTTTCATTTAAATTTGTCTATAATTCTTACATAAATTCCGTGAAAACTTATATATATATATATTTTTTAATATTATTAATATTAATATAGGTGTATAAAGTTTCTAGCGGCATCCATCTATAACCGGTATACATTTAAATCTAAACGTGTATATACAGGTGGGTAGTTTAAAGGTCTCGTCTGTTTTATGTGATATTTTTGTGGTGTTTATGTACTTCTTTATAGTGAAAGGTTCTTGATATCCTCCATCCGAAACATAGGCCGAAGGTCACAGACCTCTTTGAATGTCTTAAGATTGTAAAAGGCCGTGAGCCCTTTGGCAAAAACCGGAAGGCTGAAGAACAATAAATTATTTACATATTTCTTCAGACTTATTTTATGATTATAAAAATGTTGATTCAATGAAATTGCTTAATATTCATAATTCAATTTTGTAATAATTCTTAAGATGAGAGAGGAAAAAATTTAGCCTAGCACAGGTGCGGTGCAACCATCATTATTATTAAAAAATGTATTTAACTTAAAATTAAGCACTAATTTCAGTGTAGCCATCCACCCGTGGATACGATAATTTTATTTATATATATAAATAAGGCTATACTGTTCAATAGTTTGGGTCATCTGGTTTCAGGGTCACAGTCGGTGCATGTGTGGGATATTTATTTTCATTAATTAAACGCTGTTTTGGTTTAACGTGATCTCTTCACTAACTACTATTTAATTATAATGTTTACTTCAAAATTCTTTTTAGTAATATATCTTAATCCAAACTAATATTTAGGTAATTTATCATTAAGTAAAATTCAACCAATTTTTAATATTTAAGAATTGAATTTGATAAATAAACCGATGATAAATCGATAATAAATATTTACGATGAAATCTCAAGAACCTGTGGATGTTGTTTAGAAATTTTTCAAGAAATTAACGGCCGTCAATCAAATTAGGAAAGGAAATCAAATAAGAAATATAGTCGCCTTCGCAAAAATGCTAATAATGGCTTCTTTATGTAAAAAAATCTGGTGTGAAACACTCACCAACTTTCTCTTACTCCAGTTCTCAAAATGATAATTGACAAATTTTATAGTTTGTGTACCAAATTTAATGAAATTCGTCGAAAACTGAAAAAACTGTTCAGTAAAAGCGCACTTCCGGTTTACTAATTTTCTTGAAACTCGGAATTTCAGCCATCTATTTATTTCTAACTAATTATGTTTGGATGATAGAATTGTATAATGAACTAGGATAGCACTTTGATGAAAATCTAACCCCACCCCTCCCCTAAAAGTGCTCTTAAAAGAAATTTCCCAGAGAAATGTTTTAGATAAAAGTTGTAGATCTTTGCATGTTTAGTTTATATACGAAGTTTCAAAAAAATCGTCAAAGCCATTTTTGAGAAAATTGCGAAAAAAATGAATAAATCATTTAGTAAAGTGGTAAAGTAAACGCACTTCCGGTTATCCGATTTTTTTCAAACTCAGGAATTTCAACAACATATTTAATTCTAATTAACATTATTTAGATGACAGAATTGTCTAATAAACTGAAATAGCACTTTAGATGGAAACCTAACCCACCCCTCCCCAAAAGTGCCCTTCAATGCATTTTCCCGGAGAAATGTTTCTAATAAAAGTTGTAGCTCTTTGTATGTGTGGTTGATGTTTAAAGTTAAAAGAAAATCGTCGGAGCCATTTTTGAGAAAATCGCAAAAAAGTAAAAAATCCAACTAGTAAAGTGGTACTTCCGGTTGAGGAATTTTTACAGATAACGTACAGTCAGATCCCATGGTGACCTCTAAACGGAATATCAAATTTCAACTTTCTACGATTTTTCGTTTTAGAGCTATGCTGTTCACATACATACATACATACATACATACACAAACACACGACACACACACACACACACACACAGACCCTTTGCTAAAAACCACTTTTTTGGACTCAGGGGACCTCAAAACGGATATTTCCGGTGAAAACTCGATATTGAAAATTTGACACGGTTACAATACTTCCTCTTACTAGGAGTAAGAGAAAGTAAAAAAAAAACTTACGTGATTCATCATCAAGATCAAAACAAAAATAGAAAAAGGTTACTTTGGAAAATTACTTGGACCAAGAATATCGAAATACAATCCATTTCAGGGGTATTTTTTGGGAGGCAGGTGGGGGTTATACTTTCTTTTACAGTGTTGTTTATTATTTGTTTCTGTCATCTATTAAATATTGATTTGAATTAAATATATTAGTTATGTTTCGAGTGAAAAAAAATCGGTTGATTTTTAAACAGTTTTTTCAGCTTTCTGCAATTTTCTCCGTGAAGACATCAAAAGGTTTCGTTACTAACTATAGAGACAGAGACACTTTTCACATTTGTTTAAACACAAATACAAGCGCCGAACCCCCATAGATCTAGTGCAGAGGGAAATCAATGGCAGGCACTTACTTGTCAAACCAAGAGGACGTATTTACCGAGAAGAGTCGAAGTGGCTTGCTTACGCATGCTAACTGCGCACGACTATTTACCGTCCCATCAACATCGAATAGGAGTGGTGACGGACCCATCCTGCGTCTAGTGGTGAGGGAGGAAACTATGATATCGTAGCATCTTGTGTTACCCTCAAGATGAATGGTTATACATATATTCGGACGGTTCTGCGTCAGCTATGGATGTAGGCTTAAAGAGAGTTGGCTACGGTGTGCACAATCTCGAAGTGGGCCAGTGCGGATCGCTGGGAAGCCATTGTATCAATTTTGATGGCAAAATTGCGGCTGTAGATTGGGCTGCGCAAGTAATTGTAACTACCCGCCCTCCTAGCGAAATGTTTTTCGTAGACTCTAAGGCAGTAATTCAGGCTCTATAATCCCATTCCAGTGATATTGATAGTTTTGATAGTTTGAGGACGTTTTGACGATGTCAAAAATAGTGTGATAAGACAGATAAATTCAGACTATACACTGGTCTGGGAAGTGAAATTTGCTCTGTGCAAATCTGGATTATCACACTGTTTTTGACAGTGCGTCCTCACGCGTTGTTCTAGTGGCTAGCGCTCTCGCCTTTCGTACGAGAATTCAGGGTTCGACTTCCGTGAGGGCATAGTCGTATTGACCCAGCATTGTGAAAAAAAATGGGAAGCCACAGTTAGTAGCGCCCTAGGAAGCGAAGGCCGGAAATAAATGGCGTGGGAACTGCGGCGTGCTTACCATTCTTTAGCCCCCCTATTCTAATCGTCGTCTGGCAAGCCTTGGGCTCTTCATGCGCATATGGTTTTGTTTTTTTTTTGACAATGCACTGATGACGGGCGAACGCCCGAAACCTAGTCGAAGATCACCAAAAGGAAGCAGGCTATCAAGGAAAATAACTTTGATGTTTTCCAGCTCTGCGGAACCAAACACAACTAGGCATGATTGTCTTTTTTTTTAAATTCCAGGCAAAAATATGCATTCTAGCTAGTATATTTCAAAAATGTTGGTTTCAAAGTAGTTGAAACTAAAATTTGGGTAAAAAAAACCCGTTGAATAATCAAACAGGATGTGTCTAACATTACTGAATTGTATTAATTGAAATTAGGATGGTCTGATTATTATGTCCTCACTATTATGATATTAATATCGTACCAGTGGAGAAATCGGTATTCAGCCGGACGTCGAATGGCTGAATAGCTGCTTGCGACCAATGATAGCGTAGAAAAAAACAAATCTTTGTTTGCAACTTCTTACCAAGAAGATTCATTTAAGTGGGATTTTGGATTTGCTTTCTTCGTTGAAGATAAAATCAAACATTTCATAAATTTAAAGCAAATTTTTCAATTATAAATAAATATGTAAATTACAATATGTGAAAGTAGTGTGAATCTTTGGAACTTAATTTTTTTTTTTGTACTGGTCTTCCCCGTTGTCAACGATAGATAGACAGAAAGGCTAGACCAATAAATACAAAATTTATAGACGAAGTAATGAGGTAAGAAAATTAAGATACATTGTAAAGATACAAGGAAATTTCCAATGATTGTTGATAGCAATTATATGTGGCAACAAGCATAAAAACTGATTGACGTACAATCAGATACATATAGTACACGTAGATTGAGCAGGGACGACGGTATGTTCACTTGAAGAGATGTAATAATTTAACAGATTTTTCAAAATTTATGTTGAAGTGAAGATCTAAGATAAATAAATACCCAAGAGAAAACTTTTATAAAGGGAAGGTTCAGCCATAGAAATAAAGTAGAACGAATAGTAAAAAAGGAAAATCTTTTGATAATAATATATTTCAAACAGTTTGCAGATAGATAAGTGAATAATATAAAAAATAATCTAAATTACTTTTGCAAAGGAAATTTATTCGCTAGATATATTTATTTTGAAAAAGAAAGCGAAAATAAATAAATAAAAAAATAAAATTTTATGTCAAAGGATTTTTATCATCACAGATAAATAAAGAAAATAAATAAAAAATATATGTATAAAAGTTTTTTGGAATACTTTAAAAATTTTAAACACCGAAGCTTTAATACAAGAATAAATACTAAACATAAATTAACATGTTAATGATTTTTGATAAACTATCTCTTGAAATGATAGTTTAATAAATAAAACTAAAATATATATATAAAACAAAAACAGATTTTAAATGTAATGATCGAAATCTTATTATTGCCTAGTTATTTATTCAAGATTAAGATTATGTCATATAATACATAATATTGATGTGTAAAGTTTGTTGAAGATTCCTTTGTACTGATAAAATACCCGGCCCGTAGAGTATTTGATATTTTTTTTATTGAATTAAATAAAATGTCTGCAGAGTTGTGTTTATGTCGATTAAGTGGTGTTTATTTTATTAAAAAATGTACAAAATGTCAGTTTTTCAACGAATGATAATGTCAGAATGATAAAATGGAATGAATCATTGTAATTGGTTTTTTGAAAAGAATCGTTCATTTTTTTGAAGAAAACAGGAGAGGGGTTCTGCCATTTATTTTCACAAAATCTCTCTTAGTTACTTCCCTAAATTCTCAATCACTTTCTTACTTAGAAAAGCTAAACTCCGTCCGTTCACTGTTTGTCACAGCATGAACTTCTTCAGGGAATCTTCTATTTTATTTATTTTAATCAAACCTTGTTAATTTCAATTAATACAATTCAATAATGTTAGACACATCCTGTTTGATGTTTCATCCAGGTTTTTTTGCCCAAATTTTAGTTTTAACTACTTTGAAACCAACATTTTTGAAATATACTAACTGGAATGCACATTTTTGCACTGGAATTTTCACTAAACTTTTGTCTACAGTATATTTTATACGGGAGCCCATTACCAGAATAAATAGCACCTTTGCGAGAAGCGACACATCACCCTACTCTCCGAGAGTCACCTTAAAAATCAATTGTCTCAGAAAACAGTTTAAAAAAAGACAATCATAACGTGGTTGGTTCCGCAGAGCAGGAAAGTATCGGAGATATTTTCCGTGATAGCCTGCTTCTTTTTCGGGCGTTCGCCCATTAAGAATGTGTTGTCCGAAAACAGTGCGATAACAGATTGCACAGAGTAAATTCCACTTGCCCAGACCTTGTGTAGCTGATGAATAAAATTTTTGTCTATTATTTGTTTATAAAATGAAGTTATTGACGCATATTAGTTCGTTGTTTCAAAAATCCTTAATAGAAAATGGATTTTCAAAGATATTTTTTGTGTAGGACTATATCAGAAAAGAGGTATTTCTATAAAAAGCCTAATGAAGATGAAGAGACCTGTCTTCTTATTATCATTAATATTAATTCTCTGAATAATTTTGTCTTTGTGTTTGCATGGCTTTTTCAGCCATCATGTATGTAGCAGTCCAGTATATTGCGGAGTTCTTCTCATGTCATTCCTAAAAACTTTTTTCGTGGATAATATTACATTTTCGCAGAGACTGGCAGGTGTTTAAATGTCCAGCATCCATCGACTTTTCCAGGCAAAGGGGGCACATGGGGGAGTCAGCGACTCCTGTCCTATTCAGGTGAGCCTGGAGACAGAGGCTACTTATCTTGACAGGCAACTGGGCAGGGGTGTCTAATCAGTCTTTCCCATCATTTACCGCCCGCCTTCTGCTTACGCAATGTGTATAGAGCTTCGTTTACTTTTACTTCCTATTTCATGGCAAGCACCTTCGCAGCTGATAGCTTCTGTAGGAGGGGGTACGAGACTGCCTGTTTGGCCAGCTTGTCGGCCTTTTCATTTCCAGTTGTGCCACAGTGACTGGGGATCCACTGGAGAACAATATTCCAGCCTCCCTTAATACTTCCGTGGATTTTTTTGCAGGCCTGCCGAACACGCCCACTATCAGTACTGGAATGGGACCATAGTGCCTGCCTGAATTGGTGCCTTACGAGTCTACGAAAAATACAACTCTGTCAGGAGGGCGGTTATTACAATTATTTGCGCAGCCCAATCTACAGCCGCAATCTCGCCATCAAAATTGATACAATGACCTCCCAGCGATCCGCAAAAACAGTGTGATAACACAGATTTGCACAGAGTAAATTCCACTTGCCCAGACCTTGTATAGCTGTTGAATAAGATTTTTGTCTATTAATTTGTTTATAAAATGTAGTTATTGACGCATAGTAGTTCGTAGTTTCAAAAATCCTTTGTAGAAAATGGATTATCAAAGATAATGGCTTCGAGATGTGCACACCATAGCCAACTCTCTTTAAGCCTGCATCCATAGCTAACGCAGAACCGTCCGAATATATGTGTAACCATTCATCTTGAGGGTAACAGCTATGGATAACTTCAGCGCTTGAGCGCTTCAGTAATCTCGGGGCTAGTCGCACTTTTCAGAGCGTCGTCAAACAGGAAGTGGGAACAATGGGCATTAAAAAAGGTGGTAATGGTCTTAAGGTTTCACGGGAATGGTTCACACACACACAGAGTTGTTGTACTTGCTTCCCCAAGTTCCCTAACAGCAGCCTACATGTTTGGGGGGGGTTGAGGCGCTTTGTTATTCTGTTTCCAGAAAGAGACTGGAAGTCTTATTAGCTTTTCACCAAGTCTCATCGCGGCCCTTTCGCATCCCTTTCGTAAAGGTGGTTCCAGCCAAGTTTGTAGCTCCATAGCGAGAATGGAGGTAGATTCTGTGGCGTCTATGATAATTCTAAGACCACTGTTGTGAACTTTTACAATCTTTTTTATGTACATGAATAAAAATGTACGTAATAATAATACTGAAACAAATTATATAAAAATGAACATATTCAATAAATAATTACAAACAACTGTTGAAGACAGGTATTTATTTACCTTAAACCAAAAATATTATTCAAATAAAATTTCTTGCAATTATTAAAACTGTTAAAAATCCTGTTTTTTTTTTTAATCTTTAACAGCTGAATAATTTAATGTGTTTATAATTTCAAAGATATTATAATCAAGGTCGATTATTAAATGGTTGTTTTTAATTTTTTTTTTTGTTTGTGTAATCATATAGATCTAATTACATTTATTAAGACTACTTAATTTGTACTTATAAAGTTTTATTAAAGTAATTAGTGTCTTTTATTTGTAGTTATAACTTTTTTTGTTCGCATAAAAGTCTATTTTTAGAATATAAGAAAAGTAAAAAAATTGTCTATAAAGTATCGTCCATTTTGGAGATAATTTTCCATCATAGATTTTACTTGAGAGCTGAGGAGACGGTAGATCTAACTCTCGTAATACCTCGTTGTACAAGTCATGGTTCCATTACCTAGTGCAAGTTAGTGGAACTAAACGTAATAGTTTAAATCTAAATAATAACCGGAAATGTGCGACATTACGGAATGTTTTTATTTGTTTGTTTCACGCGATTTTCTCAAAAACGACTCCAACGATTTCCTTCAAACTTTGTATACTATCCTATACACCTCGAGGGAACTGTGGCAGGCGGGTATTTGGGCCTAAAACCAAACATTCAGAACCCATGGGTATGTTTCCAAGCATCTTCCAGGCGGAAATTCAAGCTATTTTGGAAGATGCGTTCAGTTTAATTTCAATAGGAGATATCGGAATCAGGAGGTAGTTATTCTATCCGACAGTGAGACTGCCATGAAAGCACTGAGCTCTTGTGTTAGTAGTTCCTAAAAAATGGTTTAGGAATGCCTAGGTAAGCTTAACGACGACCTAAGCAGAAGGAATAATGTTATCCTATTCTGGGAGATGGGACATGTCGGCATGGAAGGCAACGAAGTGGCCGACACCCTGGCAAAAGAAGGCGCTTATCTCCTCTCTTAGGGCTTGAGCCCATTTGCCGAGTCAGCGATCAGTTACTCTTGGAAGAAATCAAGAAAGAGGAGGTGGTGAAAAGAACACGTATCTGGAACACTTTTCCGGGACTGAGCTAGGCCAAGGTCTGTCTAGGAGGTTATAAACCAAGTACGGTCAAAGGCCTGCATCAGTCTTTAGTAAGAACAAGTCTTACGGTAATTCTTACGGGATTTTTCGCGGGGCACATACAGATTTTGTGGGAAGATGGAGGAATCTCCAATACATCTCTTGATGTCATCCACAGAAGATTTAACAGCATGGGTTGTTACTAGGTTGGGGGCGGGGGAAATACCCATCTTAAAACCCTCCAAGATGCTGAGATTCCTTAGGGAGCTCAACTTAGAGGGGGTGCTGTAGATGAGCAAGTTCATCCAGAGAGTTTACAATAGGCAAGTACCTGAGGGGTTACAATAGATGACTTCATGTTCGCAGTAATAAAGCCTCAAAAAAAAAAAACAAAAAAAAAAACACTTTTATAATGAGGTTGTTAAGGAGAGAAATTAGGTTTGATTAAATGAACGAGATGTGAAGACACTAATATAATGTAGCTAAGTTTACACTAACTGCACTGGATTTTATAATGAAAATGATAGAATGAATGGTGTGAGTAAAGATATGACACGATGCGATGTGCAGTTGTATGGTTGTATCTGATAGATATCCTCTAGATAGATTCCCACTGGCTTATATACACAGGTTCTCCCACTCTAGCCTGCCTAAGTCAGAGAGTAGTCTCTGTTAACCAGAGAGGGCCTTCTTCTCTCTGCTGTGGTTGCATTATCTTTGCGGTACCATTACACTTTTATTAGAAACATTTCCCCCTCCCAAAATTATTTGAGGTGGTTGTTTCATTGTTATTGGCGTATTCCAAGTGGAGTGTAATCATACTTCCAGTACTTGTCTTGGTAGGTACTTGTCTCCCAACCTCCGTTGATTCTAACATTCATTTTAGAATAAATGAGTAAAATTTGAAGTTAAAAGTACATTTGTTTGTCATATTTATACATAATTGTATTATAACAGGAGTAAGAGAAGGTCGTGTGAACTTCACACCCGATTTTTTTTTTTTTTTTTTTTTTAACCTTGTATTATCGCTAGACCAAATAATGTAGATCAACAACTTCTTTATAAAACTGGCCTGATTGAGTTAAAGACAGACATACAGACTGCCGGATATTCAAGCAGATTAATTTCTGTAATGAAATGTACAGAAAACTGTAAAAAAAAATCAGTAGGCTCATTAATTATCTAAATAAATTCCTAAAAGTTTAAGAAAATATTATAAAAATTGAAACAGAGAAGTGAGAAACTCCACTAGAAAAAAAAAGCCATCCAACAGTGATGGAACGGTTTTTTTTTTTTGTTTTTTTTTTATTTTTTTTTTTTTTATTTATTTCTTAGAAAACAAGTCCGATGATGTTATAGGAGACAGTCACGTCCTATGAAATTATGAACTTGTACTTATATTTCACGGTAACATAAAATGTTACCAAGTCATGTTGAACAGGCTCAAGGTGTGGGGAATTATTATTATCTTTAGAATATTGTCTGTACAAATGTTTATTAATAACTTATAAGTTTCATTGTGGAGCTGGAGATTTCTTCATGATAGTTAATGGGTTAAAAATTTAATACAAGTGAAAATTAAATAAAAGAAGATTTTGAAATAATAAAATAAAAAAAACGTTTAATACTTTGAAAAAACAGTAATATTTTCTTATCAGTCGATCTCTTTTTTTTTTCCAGCTTCCAAATTTTACTACATATTTAGTTATCTTATTTAGTTGTATATATATTAGCAGAGCAAGTAAAAAGCTCTCTAGTGTCATTATAGAGAAAATTCCGGAAAACCGAACAAAACTTTAAATTATCGCTATATATTGAATTTTCATAATATTAAATCTATAATAAACCTGGGGGAAGCGTAACGTCACCACGCCCCCCCATCCCCGCGAGTAAGCTTAAAGAGGTCTTAGTTTTCTGCCGCATCCGACGATTTTACCTCAATTCACGGATGTCTCAGCTTGCTGGGCCAAGGCGTTAACAGGATATTCCGTGCCTTGGCAATTTTAGCATCTGTTTCACCTATAAGATATATAATAATAATGGGATCTTATGAATGTTTAATTACCGCCATATTCGCACAACATGACGGTATAAGATACTTGTGTAGATCAGCTACAGACTACAGTAAACTACTTAACCGACTGGTTTATTACCTGGAAAATCCAAGTTAATACAAAAAAATGTCAGTTCATGGTATTCATTTTGAGACGGCCAAGTATTCCTAATAATATGACTATTTAACAATGTAGCTGTACTATGGAAACTGCCCGGTGAAACGGTTAAGTACCTGGGAGGGTGCAGTTGGATAGGAGGCTGACTTGGCATATAAATGTGGAGACGAAAATTAAACTGGCATACGCTAGATTATCGCAGTTGTACCCTGTACTAAACAGGAAGTTCAAATTAAAAGTAAATTGTGGCCATCTATTATACACCTCCCTAATAATACCCTTAATTACTTATGCTTGTCCTGTTTGGGGTGGAGCAGCGAAATCTGTTTCACCTATAAGACATATAATAATAATGGGATCCTATGAATGTTTAATTACCGCCATATTCGCACAACATGACGGTATAGATACTTGTGTAGATCAGCTACAGACTGCTGTAAACTACTTAACCGACTGGTTTATTACCTGGAAAATCCAAGTTAATACAAAAAAATGTCAGTTCATGATATTCATTTTGAGACGGCCAAGTATTCCTAATAATATGACTATTTAACAATGTAGCTGTACCATGGAAACTGCCCGGTGAAACGGTTAAGTACCTAGGGGGTGCACTTGGATAGGATGCTGACTTGGTATATAAATGTGGAAACGAAAATTAAACTGGCCTACGCTAGATTATTGCAGTTGTACCCCGTACTAAACAGGAAGTCCAAATTAAAAGTAAATTGTGGCCATCTATTATACACCTCCCTAATAAGACCCATAATTACTTACGCTTGTCCTGTTTGGGGTGGAGCAGCGAATTCCGTTATAAATAAAATCCAGATAATACCAAAATACAATTCTGAGAATAATAACAGACTTTCCCTGGTTTGTCAAGAAATATTCATATTCATAAAGAACTCGGAATTCCAACAATAAAAGAATTTATCAATACACTTTCCTTAAAATTTCTCAAATCCGTTCAATCTTCTAAACATAAAAATATTAACAGCCTAGGAAAATCGATTATTAATCGTCGCTTGCGCCCTCGTCTTATTCAAGACATAATACAGTTGTAGACTGCTTCCTGTTATCAATCCAAATTATTAGTTATATGGGACAGTCTTAGACTGAACCCTCACAATAAATATCTGTAAATTAATAACTTTATATAATGCAACCATGTATAACGAAATTGTTGATCTGGTTTAAACACTCAATTTAAAAAAAAAAAAAAAAGAAAAAAAAAAGGCATTAAATGAATCAAAAGTTAGTTACTCTCCCCACCTAGGCCAGGACTAGGAAGGGGACGTTTCGATTCATATAAATAGAGTGGAAAGCTTTATAGTTCAGGTCAGTTTACGACCAGCTTACATCCAGTCAGCAACCTATCTACTTATTACCTTTTTATTACTCATCCAGTCTGTCTCTTTATATTTCTGTTTACGGCGAAGTCTTTGCAGTTTGTGTGTTCTATTCCTTATACAGAGTTCAGCATGTAATCTAGTTTATTTCTCTAAAAGTCCATTCTCTCTAACTCTCTCTCTCTTTCTTACTCCCATTATAGTCAATAAGCTTGTTTTCCTTGGTTCCAGGAATTATTACTCACTTTTTTTTGAAGAAAAGTGTTTAGCTCAATGGTAACGCGCCGGACTTCCACGCGGACGGCACGGGTTTGAATCCAACAGTAATTCTCTTAGTTTGTCTTGCTAGGTGACTCAGCCGCTATTGTCCGGTGATGGGCAGTGTTTGCCTCTAGCTAGAAAAGTCGGAAGCCGACGGTGTACTGTGAAGGCTTCGGTGGGTCCTAAAAACTCTCTTTTAGTGTTGAGAAACGTTAAATTTTCGAAAAGATTTTGGAAATACAAGTTATTCTTTTTTTTTTGTCAAACGCACACCATGTTCGCTCCAAATCTGAAATTTGGATGTTCGACATTATTAAAAGTGTTTTTTTTTTTAATTTTCGCGATTTCCTCAAAAACGGCTGCAAAGAATTTCTTGAATCATCGCTTTACTAACTAAATGTAGGCCCTAATTTTACTTTTATTTTGAAATTATTTTTTATTGAGCCAAACTTATTTGAAACTTATTTTTGAGTAATTCCAAAGTGTTGAAACGTTAGGATTAAAAATCAGTACCATCCAGTATTATTGAGGCTTGATGAAATCGTCATTGTTTGCGGTGATAATCACCTTTTGTACGTAATATTAAGCTTAACTAAAGTATTAGTAAATAGTCCAAGTTGGGAGATAATTTGTTGTGGTGGTTGGTTCCGCAGAGCTGGAAAGCAACGGAGACATATTCCGTGTTAGCCTGCTTCATTTTGTGGTCATCGACCGTTCGCCCATCTTCAGGATACGTTTTGTCGGACATGCAAAACGATAACACAGACTTGCAAAGAGCAAATTCAGTTTATACACTCTCTTCAGGATGCGTTTTGTCAGACAGTGTGATAACACAGCCTGACAAAACACATCCTGAAGATGGGCAAACGCACAAAATGAAGCATGCTATAACACGGAAAATGTTTCTGATGGGAGATGTAATAGTAACCAAAGAGAGATCAAGAAGGAGGATCCTATTTCATCGATTAATTCAAATTCAGGAATTGTCGAGTGTTGATCAATTCAAGAAATTTTAAACAAATATAAAGTTTAGAGCCTCCCAGTTCAGAATCTAAAATCCGGAAGACATACTAAGATAACAAATGTCAGACTATTTCTATTTCTATTTATTACAACGTAATCCCCATACTTGCCATTTAAGGTTTTGTTGTACGTACAATGAAGATAATATTTTTTTTACAGCCTTAAAGTAAGCAGTAAATATGTTCGGCTTGCCTTAAGTTATGAACTTGTGAAAAATATGTTATTTCCAACTATAGTTATCTCTTTTTAAATACATAATATATATATATATATATATTATACGTATGTATGTGTGCATAATAATGTTTATGACTTGTCCACTGGGATAAATAAATCTGTGATACAGGTGTTCCAAGAAACTAACAATAGAATCTGTGGGAATGATAAACCCACCACTAGTAAGAAATGTATTTTTTTTTTTTTTTTTTTTTTTATCATTGAATCTATTTAATTTATTTAATCATTGTTTTTATTAGATAAATATATATATATGAATTTATTATATTAGAAATATGAGAGTGTCGCATTCTTGATAGCACACAAGTTTATGAACACATCGACTAGTACATAAGTGACTGCAGCAGAGGGAAATAAATTAAAAAAATAATAATTATAATTAAATAATAATAATTAAAAAAATTACTTCCACAACTTTTACTTATTGCTGTTAATATAATTATCTACATATTAACTGACAAACTTTTCTTTTAACTTCAAATTTTAGTTGTTTGTCTTAACATGAATATCGAGGTAGTGGGGATGGAGCGGGGGACAAATGCCTACTACTCAGCCAGTTAACAGCAGTGTGATTGCATTATTGTCCAGTAGACAGCACCAGCAATATTCATCAAACCAAAACATATTTATTGAAATGTAAACCACAAATATCGTAAAGTATCCAAAATATTTTTTTTCTGAAAAAGGTTCCAAATAAAAGTGATTTTTATCTATGCAGTACCATTTCAACTTTAATGCTATTTTATTATTATTATTATTATTATTATTATTATTATTATTATTATTATTATTATTATTATTTGTCTATGAGGAGGGACCAAACCCTAGGCTATCCAAAGCCCCACTGGGCCCATATAGCTACCTCAAGAAAAACAACAACAAACCGGATCCTAGAACAAATATCCAGACCGGGGTCTAATCTATCTAAGATTCACCGCATTCCGAACAAATCGGACAGTAACCGATAAAGGGAAGTAGCCTAAGCTCTTTCACAGTTCCGACCAAAGGTCTTGAATCTAATTTTCTCCTCACAACCCAAGCAAGCTGTCATAGGATGGATAGGTGTTTTCTCCTCTGTCTCACAGACTCTACAAAAGGGATACGGCATAAGCTCCCTCCGGAAGTTTAAAACTCTAACTTCATGATGTAATCGTTTTCCCTGAAACTTCAAAAAAAAAAAAAGCCTCATAAACCTATTCCACAAAGTTTCCGGTTAATCGATTTTCTATTTGCTATTTCATCAAATGCTTCTAATGTATTATAATTAACACATTATGCTGAAGTAATACTTTAGAGAAAAGCTTAAAGTTACTGTTCACTACTTCCGGTTGATAGATTTTGCTCTAAACCTTCCACGTTGAGCTTCTCCAAATTACCCCCCCAAATTTCAGTTTCTTGCAATTTTTTTTTGTTTTTGAGATATTTTTTGATCACACACTTCGTTCGTTAAAATAATTTTAGACGTACTCAGTGGACTGTCACTAACTCCAGTGAAATTTCCATTTCAAACATTTAATACGATCACAGTACTTCCTCTTAGTAGGAATAAGAGAAATTAAAAGAACTAATTGTTCAATAGTAATTTCACTAAAGACATCAAATTTGCAAATATTTTAGGCAACTCAAAGATGTTACCGACAGATTTCAGAACTATTACGCATCTATTTCCGAATGTCAGCCGTATCCTTTATTTAGGATTCATTCTATGGTAAAATATTTTGATTTAAGTTCTTGTTTTAAACAAAGGCTGTTTCAACCCCCCATTGCATTGGGGTAAAAAAAAATCTATGAAATAAACGTCACTATTGTATGGAGTCCAAAACTATAGCTGACAAAATAGCAAGGAATGGGGCATATAACCAAATCACGGGGCCGGAACCCTTTTGCGGGATAAGCGACTTGTGTTTGAAAGAAGATTTCAGAAAAGAGTAGGAAATGAAAAGAGTAGTGCTCTGAAAAAACCTCGCACGGCTGAAGCAGCGTAGGCTAAGGCTATTCTGGGCAATAATGACTGGAAAATGAATGTGTGAGATGTGCATCAGTCTTAATAAGAATCGGCTTCTAATTTTGACAGATTTTCTAATGAGGAGACTCCAGTCAGGAGTTGTCTGAAGATGCTGGGCCTAGAACCTGTCGATGAACAAAAAAATAGAGCAGGCTATCTGGGGGAAAACCTATTTTCCAGCATGAGGAATCCAATCAGTAAATTGTAGAGGAAATCAACGCAGTAAATAGTATGAGTCATATGAGTTGAATTTAATGGGTGATACACTTAATGAATTACTTGGTCTTCACCGTTTCAGTCGACGATATTGTTAATCAGAAAGAGAAAATAAATGAGAGCAATTAGAGGGTAGACAAAGTGGCGTGCCACAGTCGACACTCCGCGACTCGGGGAGCCACTAGTCACACTGTCAACAAGTGTATTTAGTACTGTGCAGTCACGCGGACAGCTGGGTAGTGGCGACTTGTTATTATGGATCAGTAAGAACTTGACATTGAAAATTTTATTTTTGAAATTGAAAAGCGGCCTTCAATACGGGACATGACCAATTATGATTATGGGAATCGCGAAGTGAAGAAACAAGCATGGAAGGAACTAGTAATAATATTTATTAATAAAGAGGATTCTACAAAAATTGGAAAATTTGACTTTATCTTCCCTCAAGCGTGGGTACACTGTATGAAATAATTGGGACGTTTTCGTAGAATCGGATGGATCCAAAATCTTCCTTTCCTTTGTTTTTTTTCTGTTAAGATACGAATAAGCGAGCGCGCAGCTATTTCTTCAACTTCCATTTTCATACTATTTCATTTCAAACAAGTCGCTACCAAAGTCACGAATGAAGTGGCTCGTAAATGAAGTCGCGCGACAGGAGTCGCTACGACTGACAGAAGCCTAAGATCACAACGGAGAGTTCTTTGTAAAATGGAGCTCTATTTGTGCGACTTAGAATTTTTTCCCACTAAGAGACGGAGATATTAAAATACTTGTTTGATATCTCATACCTCGAGTCCACACGTCCTTATATATTTTTAAGTTTCACGTTGTAAATTAGCACTCTATTATTTGATGTTAGTTTTGATTATCTGTCAACAAGTTTTACAAGTAGATAGTAAGGTTTTTGAATTCTTGTCATTTCAGTTTTATATCTTGCCTTCAGTCCTTAGACTTTTGTCATATAGAGTCCGATATATGTCATGTAGTCGTCCGACTTAATAAAGATAATGGAGATAGAGAGAGAGAGGACAGATGGCAATCTATAAGTAAAAGTTTAGTAATTTTTGGACATTCACTATTATTTTTCAGTTATGAAACCATTGCAAAAGACTATTTAGATGTTACTTAAAGATACGAGCTGGTTCAGAATGTGAAGAGAGTCATCTGTATATCTGAAGATTGTGAAGTGAGGTTGAAAGTTTAAAGTGTATACATATTAAATAGAATAGGACTAAGAATACTTACCTAATGTACGCCCCCATTACATGGTAAAATGGAAAAATTTATTTAATTTATTTTTACATAAACATTTTCAACTTAGAGGTGTATATCGTAATGAGCACCGTGATGTTTAAGTGTATCGCCACTGTTGTTCTGCTGTTTACATCAGCGAATATTACACGAAAATATCCGAGAATCAGCGATATAAAACCGGATACAGCGATTGTTGACTGGTTCATAGAGACCACTTTAGAATTTTTGTTTTACCATATTCATGCAAAAAGCGAACAGAATTAGCATAGATCACAAACTGACATAATGACAAAGTTTGTTTTTGCCTTCTCTATTGTATAAAGCGAAAAAATAATACTAAAAGCTAAAAGAACAATTATGTTATATTATATAGATCAAAGAAAAAAAATACCGCAATCACTGCCAATAATAACTGTGATCTTATTAAGCCAAGGAGTTAGGAATGTAGTTAATTATTTAATAGGTAGAAATCAATATTAATATAAAATGACATATTTATCATTTCATCATAAATTAATTATATATATATACATATTTGTATATCTGTGTGTGCGCGCGTATGTGTAACATTGATAGTATTAATTTTTTTTTTGTTAATTTCTAAACTGTAATCACATCTTGATTGAACTATTTTACAAGACCAGTCACACCACCTGAGTGTCGTGACTAGTGAATGTGTCGTAAGATACAAGCAGTCCTTTTTTTAAAATATAATAAAAAAAAATAAACAGGTGAGCAACTTCAAACATTATTTAATACGTAATTAATTTTCCCCTTCTCTTTTTTTTTTTTGTACATCTATTTAAAAATTCTTGGATATTTAATTATATTTAAACGATAAATTTAAGATTATGAAAACATTAAGTAGAGAGTGGATCGTAATTTCAATTAAAAAGCTACTTTGTCTATCTTGTTGAACTTTTATAGTCATCCGTGAAGATTAATTTTGTTTGCATTTTAAAAGAATTCTATTAAGATATAAACCTCTCACATACAATCAACCAATGTGGTGCGTGATAGAAACATTTAGTTGAAGTCACATGTGAGACACGTGTTGATTGATAGCCTTACACTGACGATAGATGAGAAATCAAACCAAAAAAATGAAGCATGATTCAACGGATAGATTAGATTTGATTGACAAACGGGGAGGGCGAGCCTCATGCCCTACGACCTGCACTAAGAGGTCAATTGTGGATCCCCTAAGATCCACTTCACATCCTTCAGCTTCACCCTCTTAATCTTAATCGCCCTCTTAATCAGGCCTAGCAAGCTGAAAGTGGCTCCATCATGAAGCTCTTAGAAGAAACCCGGTTGAAGAAACCTTATCCTCATCAGACCGGCACATTCTCAAAGGATGTGTGTCGGGGTCCTGCAGAATCGGCATTCAGCCTTGCCGTTCTTTGCCATTATTGCAGAAGCTGATCTTCTATCCAATCCTTGATAGAAGCTTGAATCAGGCTCCTACGCAACCCGCAGAAGAACTCGGGGCCTATAAAGGCATCCTTCGAGCCCTCCTTCTCCAGGCGTCCGCCCTTTCGTTGCCAGGGAAACCCACATGTCCCGACACCCAGACGAGTGTCAACTTATTTCGACCACCCACTTCAGTTAGGGCAGAAAGGCAGCCCCACAACAGTCTTGAGACTACCTGACTATCGGAGTATATGGCCACTCTCTTGCCTTCCAATCCTTGTCTTATGCCACAATAGATAAAAGCAAAGATAATTCTATTATCGCTTTACTTCGTTTTTAGTAAATATAATGGAGTTGATGAGGATTAATATGGATGAGGTTGATTAATTAAACGAGATATGAAGACACTGTTATAATGTAGCTATAAGTTTACACAAACTGCACTGGACTTGTAATGATTTTATAGAATAAAAGGTGGGAGTAGAGATATGACACGAAGCGAAGTATGGTTGAATGTCTGTATATATGGATGTATGTATGTATATATCCTCACCGGCTTGTATACAGGTTCTCCCACTCTAGCCTGCTTAAGTCAGAGAGTACCAGAGAGGGTCTGTTTTCTCTCTCTTAAGATTCTCTCCATTGCCATTACAGTAAACATGAAACCACAGCTATAAAGAAAAATTAAGAACAGATTTCGGAAGAATTGAAGCTGGCATATCTCCTTTAGGCTGATTAAAATTAGGGATTAGAATTGGGAAATGCTAAAGTTGGTTAAAATGTTTAAATTATAGCAAAACTTAACACAAATTTAATTTAGAACACCCCCACAATCCACTCAATTATTACAATTGGACAGGATATGGGAACTGCTAGAATGTCTTTATTGCAAACCGAGAAACAGAGAGCCTCTATCAATCCCCAACAAAACTTGAAATGACAGGATCGCTTTTTTAATACACCTTATTATTACACAGGTTTAGGCAGTTTAGGGTTGCAGCCTACAACAATGTTCCCAAAAAAATGAATTTGTCCAGAAAAATGTTCCAAAAAGAGTGATTGGCTTATATGAAGATATTGGTAAACGAATTTTAAAGAAATTTGTAACGTTTTTATCAGGAGGAGGAGGAGGAGGGGAACATACCCTCTCTAGAGCCCTTCAGATATTAAGATTCCTTAGGGGGATAACCTCGTAGGGTTGTTGTAGACGGTGTTCGCCTAGGACATCTGATGGGATGCTGTAAGCTAGCCTACGGCACTGAGGGACATAGCACAATAGACCATGCAGTTCGCAGTGCAACGGGCTGCGAAAAAATAAGAAAGTTTTTAAGGCGAAAAACTGAAGAATTATTCGGTAAAGTCACACTTCCGGTTATAGATACAGACTGAAACTTTGTATGGGAACCCATAGTGGTTATTAAACGGAATGCCAAGTTTGAGCTTCCTGCGATTATTGCTTAATTATTTATTTAGCTTAATTAATTATTGCTTCGAACAATAATTGCTTATAATTTTCTGTTTCTACTGTTACTAACCTCGAAATACGTATTATTTCCTGTGAAAATTCCATATCGAATATTTGACACTACCGCATCATTTCCTCTTACAGCCGAAAGAGAAAGATATAGCAATGATTTATGAGTGTCCTTGATTGAGTCAGTCAGTGTGAGAAAATATTATATTAACAGCTAGCTTTGGTAGCCATCAATGATAGACGTTTTGATTGGATGAAAAGTTGATGGAAATTTTGATAGTAATTAATTAAAAAAAAATATATAAGTATTTTTGTTTAATTTTATGTTAACAGGCGTCTGGTCCTCCAGTACAAATGGAACCGGTAGACCTGAGCATGAAAACTACTTCAGTACCTGGATTATTACCCATAGCCAAGTTCATCTCTAGACCTGCCGCCCATAATGCTGGTAAGTACTGTACTCTCTTTGCCATAAAATATAATCATGAAACCAATACTAATAAAACTGACATGTTTCTACTTTGGTAATAAAAATGTTTTTTTTTTAGCAACAATATATGTTTAAACACGTTTTTAATTTTGACTTAACAAATTCAAGGACATTTTTGGTCATTTATTTGAAAAAAAGATTAAAAAGAATAATTTTCATTGTATGATTGACAAAAAAAAAAAAAAAGGGAACATGTATTTCATTCAATAAAATAAAGAACTGATAAGAGTTCTTACAATTTTTCTGTACTAATAACATACGATATTATTAAATTGCTGTTATAGATTCTCTTCAACATTGAATTCTTTAAGAACTAAATTTATTGTCAATAACTGAAGGCCTATTTACAGTGCTTTGGTTATATGAAATTTGTATGGAATTCGCCCCCCTTCATCCAGGTCTCCTGCTCGGTAAATATAGACGTAAAGCCTCTCAGATAAAATAGCTATTTGCTTCACTCTTACTTTAATACTTATGAATAATAAATACACGATAAGATTATAATAATAGTAAGCGAAAACGTAATTATTAGGAAACTATATTTACTGAAAGATTACGAAAGTATTTATTAGCTTGAATGTATTTAGATGAAATGGTTTTATGGTAAAAGATTATCAATCTGGGTTTTGGCTTGATAATGATGCAAGCAATAAAGGTGAATATATATAAATGTAGATAAGAACGATGAACAAAAGTAATGAATGTCTAATGGACGACCCTGAGAGGTGGTAAACTTCTTATTTAAAGGTTATTTTAAACGGTACGCATGATTTCCAGACAAGTTAAACGTAAGAGAAAAATGCGTTTTATCATTTTGAGCACTTTAAAAAATAAACAAATAAATAAAATTACAATAGATTATTCCATCATATATATATGTATATATAACTGGTGTGAAACACTCACACAACTTTACAAAACTATAATTCATAAATTTTATTTAAACTTAAAATCCATATAACGGAAGTAGGTCTTTACAGAACAGTTTTTTGCTATCTTCTCTAAAACGGCTCCTACGTTTTTCTGTTTTTTTGCTCCTTTAGAGGAAAACATAACTCCATCCTTTCTCCAAAAGCCCCCCAAGAAATGATGCAAATATAAGTTGCAACTCTTTATTATGTGAAGTTAATACATTTTAAATAGAATATAAAGAAAATCATTGGAGCGGTTTTAGAAAAAAATAGTAGAAAATGGGGGGGGGGGAGGAATTGAATTGTTCAGTAAAAACGTACCTACCGTGGTATACCGTTTTTCTACAAACACAGAATTTCGGCAACAAATTTTAACTATAATTACATATGCCTTCGTGTCAGATGTGGTGATAGTGTATCTTAAGCGCAATACCAATTTGAACAAACCGCGATTTTTCGTTTTTACACACACACACAGACCATTTTCTATAAGCATTTTTTCGTACTCAGGGCACCTCAAATAAAACATTTTCGGTGAAAACTCTATTTCAAAAATTTAACTACGAATAATCGGCTTACGATGCTAAACAAAATTAATAAATGCATCATTATTCTTCGCCTCATTATGAACTATTTATTGAGAAAAACATAACGATAACAGACAAAAAGTGATTAGCTGGCTATAAATAGGTATTGACTTGACTATGATGTACTCACAACAGATGCAGGTACTGAACTTTTTATGCAACTCGTAATTCATGCTCATGCACAAGAGTCATACTCAGGAGTAGTATCTTCATCTTTATTCAGTGTCCATTTGAGTTTTTTTTTGTATGAACTATAAACCCCGCTATTTAATAAGAATATAGTTGGAAAAAAATATAATGTGTTAGCATTACATACAGACAAGATATACAGACAATATAAAACTGTCATATCTTCGTCAAATTATGTGAAGCACGTATTATTTATTAGATATAAATTAAAAACTGTCTATTATATATATATATATATATATAATATATATACTTTCTGAGAAACTGGTCTCAGTATAGGAATACATCTTAATTAGAAGTTAGTTAATAATTTAAAACCAGTAATTAATAAATATAAATAACTGCAAATCTATTCAAATAATAATTTTTTTTTTTATATTAATATTTACTCTATAGAATAATAATGTAACTAGTGACCTCCCTCCCCATTATCCATTTTATAATTTTACTGCGATTTATAATGTTTTATAACTGATACATTTCTTACAACATTTGAATTGACTAAGGACAGGAGGTAATCTGAAAGCCCCTGCTTGGTTCTTTTGATGAATATTTTAGCCTGTAGGCCCCCCTGAGTGACCTCCCAGCATTTCTCCAAAACCCTCGCCTCCCAAAGTCTGATGTGACTATCACAAAACTCTTAGTGACGGCAAGGGATGGCTCGGGACCGCAAAAAGGTAAACAGGATCCCTCCATAGCCAGGGATCCGCCCTCTCATTGCCCTCTATTCCCGCATATCCGGGTACCCAATAGAATGCACCTTACCCCTCCGAGCTAAGGCATCAAGCCTTGTCCCACTAATTTCGAACTCCAACACGGCTTACTCAAAGCTCTCATTGCGGCCTGACTGCCAGGGAATATCCGCACCTCTTTAATCTCTCCCTGCCACTCCCCCCACAAGGCAGCAGCATTCGATAATACCAACTTGGATTTGCGGTTGATGGGTTTTTGCTCGAAATCTGTTCGTGTCAGATGCAGTAGTAGTAATACCTAAACGAAATACTCAAATTTGATCTTCCTACGATTTTTTTATTTTTGAGACATTTCATACACGCTCACACTCATACCGTTTGCGCAAAACAATTTCATCGTACTCAGGTGATCTTAAAACATGTTTTTGCAGTGAAAACTCTGTTATGAACATTTGATACGATCGTAATATTGGCTTCCTCCCTTACTAGGAGGAACAAGAGAATGCATTAATTACAGAGTTAATAATAACTTATAGATATTTGTGTTAGTTTATCTTGAATAATTTTGTTTATATAATTCTATTTCAATTAAACATCGTTCTTTCAACTGTTGACTGATTTGAAATCTGATTTCTCTATGGGCGTTCGTAACCGATGGGCGTATTGGAACCCATCTCGCACAAGTTTTCTTGTACTGCAACTTATTCTGAATAATGTTATGGACAGTTCCAACACTCGCGTGCACTTCTTCAACTATTAGTTCAACAGTAATACGCCTTATTTTCCTGAATTAACGCGTTAATGCGAGATTCGAGGGAGGGAGTTGCAACTACAATCGGTCGTCCATTTGGTTGCTCGTCACAGACGCTTCCACCATTTGTAAACGTTCGAACGGTTCAAACAATTATTCCCGTACATTTCCAATATTCTTTCATGGATGTCACTACCTTTGATACCCTCTGCAACTAAACATCTAATCATTGAGCGTTGTTCTTCCGAGGTGCATTTGCTCGAGCGGACTCGCCATTGTTAACTGAATACATTTGAAGTTATTTTCACCAAATATTCTCGAATTGTTGATGAGAAACTAAGTACAAGGATGCCAATTTGACGCGCTGAAACTATTGTATTGATTAAACAAACCGTTTTTCTGAGCTACAGCATTTTGTCTCGTTACTTATTGAATGACCCTCGTATATGGACTAATCATGAGTGAAATGCAAAATATTTATATAAAATAAGGTTTAAATATGAACTATTGTTTAAATTATACTTCTTTTAAAGAAATATTTATAAAATCATTTGTTTGATATATATACATACATATATGTATATATAAGTAATAATTTGAGGATCAACAAATGTAGATAGTAAAGATAGGATAACATAATACAAACAGACACACACGTTCTGAGAAATCTAAATATACTAACATTCCTATAAATGTCAGGTAAGTTAGACAAAAACCAGGAATGGGTCAAATGAATTAACCTTTTTCTAATAATATCCCATTACCCATCTTTTTTTTTTTAAACATATGTAGATAGAACCTTTCTTGTGGCTTTTGAATACACCTTATATACAAATAACATTTATCCAGGTAAGAAAATGCAAATTTTATAACTATCAAGAACTAAACCATTCTTACATTCTTTAAGACAAGGTAAAACACAATTTTAAACCTTCTTATATTAGAACGAATACATTAATAGAAAACTTTCTTAATGTAATTAAAGTCAATGCAAATATTGGTATGTTGTTGAATCACCTGAGTTATTATCTCCAAGTATATATAACTTCATTAGTGGGCTAAGTATAATGAGCTTAAACTACGGCTGATCACTATGCAAGGTAGTTGGGGGTTTGTACAGATTGTTCTGATCTCTATTCTGTCTCTCTTTCTCTGAACTCTCTCTTTCACATAACTCTTAACTCTCTCTCTGGACTTAGGGCTCTAGTTTCCCAGCAACTAAACGTTTATTATATTATCTTTTAACATTTCATTGATTTAATTAATTCCTGCTAAATGGATTATATCTCTTATTTAGATATTATTTTTCACAAACAATAGTCACGCTTTGTTTTTTTTATATACCTATAATTTAAAGTGCAATTTGACAATTAATTGAAAAAATTAAAAAACTAACTTTAACTATCACAAGACAGTGATTTTTTTAAATAATCTGTGGATTCAATCGCCTTGTTTTCTTCGCTGCATTCAAATATCAAACGCTTTCATTTTTTTTACTTAATCAAATTCGAAAAAAGAAAGATTAAAACGAGGATATTTTTTGCGGGGGGAGTGGAAGAATAGTTCACTTAGAGCTGGAGGGTTCGTGAGTCCGGCATTTGATAATAAGGACTTTTTGATATGGGTCTTCACATTTTCGAGGCTCACTGATGTAAGTTTGGATTGACTCTTTGCAACAATGATTTGCCTCCAGCCAGAATATATCTGGTTTTAATCGCTTCGTTCTGATGATTGCAACATTTCCCAATATCTTGGGTTAACGGCTTTTAAGTTTATTCCTTAGCAAAACACTGCGAACAGGGTCACTTTTCTTCACCAGTGGTGGACTCCTGGCAAAAGGCTAGTGGATATTATATGTTACATCATTGCAATGAGCCCGGTTGCTGGTTGAACACCCTAGCAACGGGCCCAATTATTATTATTACTTCTAATCCTGAGAATTAATATTTCAAGCTACATTAACCTAGGGCTTTCAGAACCACCTAATCTCTAGTTAAGGAATGTAGAGAATCCTTGACGCAATTTGACACAATAAAGTTCGGTCAGAATGAAAGCCGGGACACATGGGGATTGATTATAGGCAATGAAACAGCCGACTAACTGGCGAGGAAAGGGGCGAAATAATCCGCTCTGCGGTCCAGAACTTGTCCTAGGGATACTGAAACCAGAAAAGATAATAGCGCAATAAAGAGCTGGTTGGCAATAATTAGGCAAAAAAGTCCTCAGTCTCAGGAAGAGGGACAATTTCTACAGGGGTAGGTGACAGTAAGCCACTACTGGCTGCAGTGATTAGGATCGGAACTCATCCGATCAAGCCACTCAATCTAATCAAACTGGGGGCTTCTTCGCCTCGACCTGTATAACATATTATCACAGATTTGAATGGATCAAAGTGTATACAAACATAATAGTTAAAGAACTGGATGATTTATAACCTAAAAAAGGGAACTGAAATGAAACTGTATGAAACATTATTTGTCCCTGGCACTTATAGCAGTGTAAACAACTTATTAGAAGTTAGTAATAGAAATTATACAAAAAGAGGACTTAGAAACTTCATAAGTTTTTATATACTTTGGATGATTTATAAATAACTTTGTATAGAAATGCGTAAAGAGGAAACGCGCGAAACACGCACAAGTAGTATCAAGTAATAATTTCGAGAAAAAAAAAAAAAATTAAAATACAAAAAATTAATTATAATAATACATAGGGCGGTACACGTTTGAACATCCCACAGAGCACAGGTGTGTTTTTGTCGTACAAGGTGGAGTCTTTTTCCTCTTACACCCAACAAAGAAAAGATAAAAAAAAACAGTAAAAGAAATCTAGTGTCGGCATCTTGTTATTATCTTTATAGAATAAACAATGGTGTGATTCCAGAAGCCCGTTGGCAAGTGTGCCAGGCTGAGGACCCTTGTGTGGCGGCGGCACGCCCTAGTAATTTGCTTAACGGCACGCCTATATATATTCATATCTTTAGTTTATATGTGAGTATTTTCTATATATATATATGTATAAACTCAACTATATAACTTAACTAGGCAAGGCCGTGAAAAATTTTTATTTTTTTTTTAATTCCCAGCTGACTCTAATGTTTACCAGTTTGCCTACTGTATATATATATGTATTTTAAAGCGTGGGCGTCCGCCTCCCCCACTTCAGGGAAAATACAATAATTTAAATTTATACATAAATCACATGTTTAATAAAATCCATTTTACTATTCTTGAATAGACGTAACTTTATCAGATAAGCACCATTTCAGTAAATATTTCTATTTAATATTTTGTAAGTATGCAAAGTAATATTTATTTATTTATTTATTAAAATAAACAACTGTACAGCATGTTCTGTTAGATATAATTTTAGATTTATGTAACTTTATCGCGAACAAACTATGAAATGCTTTTTGTTCACATTTATAAATGTGCATCAAGTAAACAAAAAACCAAACCCAGTTGTGAATAATACATACAACTCCTCCTACTGTATTTCTTCTCTATGTTCATTGGTTAATTTTCTTCAAGCATATTAAAAAAAAAATATTAGGTGCGCAAATTGTCCAACAGGCATTTTAATCCCAGTATCCTACTGAAATCATATTTTCTCAAACTTTCCTGTTACCAGGGGCGGCTTAACCTATAGTGCAGGGTGTGCAATGCACACGGGCGCCGCCGTCTCAGGGGGCGCCGCGGCGCTCCCTGAGACAGCTAAGAGCATCGTCTTGGACCATCATGGTACAACAATGATATGACAGAAGCGGCCAGCCAGCGCGGTGGCGGCAGTTATCAAACGCGAGCGCCCTATGGGCGGCTTCTTTTTCGAATATGAAAAAACTTTCTTGTTACGACGGCAAAGTTAATAGTTATAGCCGCGGGGGGGTCAGGCCTAGGGGGCGCCAGGGTTTCATTGCACACGGGCGCTACACGAGCTAGAGCCGCCCCTGCCTGTTACAATACAAATGTCTAAGATCTAGGTCTGTACTAGGGCAAGGTGAAAAGTTCTCGGCCTAACCCATAGATGGCACTGCAACAAATGAAATTACTGTTTTGTTATATTGGCAAACTTATTCCAAAAGTAAATTTCCAAGTGTGAATTTGATCAGACAAATAGTTTGCTTTATATACGGCTGCTTATTTTAAGCGTGTTGTGTGTTTTTGACAAAATGAATGAACTAGAATTCCATTCCGACATAAAATTCTTCGTTTTGGATGGTTTATCGCCAACAGAAATTCATCTGAAGTTGGTGAAAATGTATAAGGAGTTGGCAACTTCATTATCAGCTGTAAAAAAATGGGCAGCTTAGTTTAAACGTGGTGTTGCATCGACTGAAGATGATCCACGTGAAGGACGGCCAAAAAAACTACAACTACCGAAGAAAATATCAAGAAGATTACACAATATGGTTCTAGATAATCAACTATTAAAGGAGTATGAGATAGCTAAAGGCTGTAGGCATCTCAGAAGCAAGAGTATGGCACATTTTACAAGAAGAACTCAGTATGAGAAAGCTTTGTGCAACATTGATGCCGCATTTGTGTTAAATACTCATCACAAACAAATGAGGAATCGAATTTCTCAGCAATGTTTGTGTCGTTTTGTACCCTATAAATGAGAGTAGAGATATGACACGATGCGATGTATGGTTGAATCTGATAGATAGATATTCTCACTGGCTTATATACAGGTTCTCCCACTCTAGCCTGCTTAAGTCAGAGAGTACCAGAGAGGGTCTGTTTTTTCTCTCTTAATTGTCTCGTCCGTCTGCTCTCTCTTGCTATTACAACGGTTATACATCGTTTGTGAGATAGAAAAAGCAACAACCACTGATCCTTAACGACTAAAACTGACTGGTGTGATGACATCAAGTGCATCTAAATCTGTGAATTTTGGTATGGATTAAATTAGGTTAACGATTGAACTTTCAGTCTTGATCCGGTTTGTTTTTCTTTAAGGTACTTCTTGTATGTATGTGAACAGAAGTGCGTAAGATTCCTCTCCATACACAAACAAACATTAGTATAGTAGCATTAAATTCCGAATTTGTATGGCAAAAAATAAGATATGAGGTTAAGTTGTATAATTGTTTTATGCCATAATTATTTTTTTATTATTTATAATTTTGTGAAAATTTCTTTCAGGTTTTTTTTGATATTATGATTCAAACTTTAGTAACGCTAAATATAATTCTACTTATCTAAACTTTTGGTGGTCTCTATTTGAAGCATATATTATAATTAATCTATTTATTATTAGTTAAATGAAATACTTTAAATTAGATTGATCTACAATCTGAGACGACTATAATAAATTATTATATACATATTTATTTCAGAAATAATGAGATTTATATTGTCACACATTTTTCTTACTTTGATATTATCCATTTTGAAAATAATCTAAGAAAAAGTTTTAAGATTTTACTTGTTAATAACTAATTATTGTTCAAACATACTTTTTTTTTTTATATAGCGAGACAGACTTTCATATAAAAAGAAACCTTTAGAAAATAATTAAGTGTAATAAATTAAATAGTAATTGGTGCTTATCTTGATTGTTTTACAATAAATAAATAAAAAATAAATAAATAAAAAAAACTAAAACTAAACAGGTCTTACATTCTCTTGGCAGAGGCGTGGTCTAATTTAATTGCAAGTATGGCACTCATTTAATTTAATATAATTGGATCATGACGGTCATTTCATTATTTTATTATGACATTGAAAGTTACACTTTTTAACATCTGTTTGATAAAAAAAAAAATAAATAAATAAAAAAAAAAAAAAATGTGTGAAACACTCACACGACTTTCTCTAATAGGGAAATGGCAAATTTTCTTCATATTTACAATTCTTATTAGTGTTTAAAACCGTCGGCATTTTTATGGAGAAAATCATAACAAAATGAAAAAACCTATTCAGTAAAGTCGCTCTTCCACTCAACCAATTTTCTTCCAACTGAAAATTTTGGCAACTTATATAATTGTAATTAGTATTATTTAGTTGACAGAATTGTATAGAGCACATTGTTGAACTAAAATAGCACCTTTAGAGGAAACCATAACACGGCCCTTCCCTCAAAAGAAAAAATGAATTTTCCCATAGAAATGTTTGAAATAAACCTCGTAAATCTTTGTAGTTGATATATTAAGTTTAAAGAAAATCGTTGACACCATTTTAGTGAAAATAACAGAAAACTGAAAACTACTATCAGTAAAAACGCACTTTTGGTCATCTGATTTTTTTCAAACTCGTGATTTCGACAATATATTTCATTCCAATTAATATTATTTAGATTACAGAATTGTGTAATAAACTGAAATAGCACTTTAGAGGACCCTAACGTCCATCTCTCCCCCAAAAACTGCCCTTAAATGAAATTTCCCAGTGAAATGTTTTAAATAAACATGGTAGCTCTTTGTATATGTGTAGTAAAGTTTAAAGAAAATCGTTGGAGCCGTTTTGGAGAAAATTACAAAAAAAAAACTGAAGAAAAAAAAAAAATCAGTCAAGTGGGACTTCCACAGTTGATGGATTTTGCCCGAAATCTTCATGTCTGATGCGGTGGTACTAAGTACCTAAACGGAATACGAAGTTCGATTTACGTTTTTGAGATATTCTTTTCACACACATACAGCCCATTTTCTAAAAATCACTTTTTTCGACTCAGGGGACCTCAAAACGTGTATTTCCGGTGAAAACTCAATTTCGAAAATCTGGCACGATCGCAATACTTTCTCTAACAGCCGTTAGAGAAAGTAAAAATATTTAAAAAAATTGTACCTTACTAATTCATTTTAATTTTGTTCCATGATTGTTAGTTGTAAATTCCAAAACGACGCAGAAAGTATTTTTCTTTGTTCGCCAGTTTTATGGGAACATTTTGCCATAAATCTTCATTAACTTCGTTGTTTTTCTATTTTCTGGGTTTGTTCTAAATCTTAGCTTCCCTATCCTTACACTATTACTTGAAAAGATAAGATTAGAAGATTAAAGTTTATGTATGAAAAGGATCGTGAGTAGAAAGCCAAATCCCGTGCGAACTAAATGTGATTTGATGTGGCTTCATTATAGTAAGGTACTACATCTTGCTGTTTGCAATGTAATCGGCCATACTCCTTGAAGGAATTATGCAGGTAGCCATGGATTATTCGGCGAAAACTAGAGTTTGCCTATTCAAGCTACAGCCATGTAGTTTTTATAAAAACTATTCTGTAAGTCGTGGGGAATGTGCGAGCTTATTGGGGTCGTCAGTATTATTGTTTTTACTGGGTTACCTGATGTGTTGTTAATATACTTTATAGAGACGCTAGTTCGTTCTTTCCCCATTCGTGATATATATATATATATATATATTATGCCGAATCGGAAGAATGTGGATAAAATTAAAGAAGTGTACGAATATTAGTCATATATGGCTCTTAGGTAAGGAATAGTGGACCATAAAGCCAGTTAATTCCGTTAAAATGCTAGCATATGAGTTGTGATTTAAAAAGAAATTTATATAAATATTGAAAAATGAGTGTAAATACCCAGAAGAAGCAAACCAGTATACTTTAAGAATCATAATGAATAATAAGATTTAATTAATTGCTAGAATAATGGATTTGTTTTCCAGAAAATAATTAAGAAGCTAGGAAAACTAAAGCCTTTTCTTTTTATCCCATTTTTCTTCCAGATCAATGTCATATAAAGCCTTAGGAAATACTGAGTGTTGAGGTTGAGATTTAAAAGTTTAGAACAAACCGATATCTCCACTATTGCAGTAGGCTTCTTCACAAATGTTGGTTTAAAACTTGATAACACCAACTACCCTGGCAATAGCTAAGTTAATTTAGGCGAAATATCCGCTCATAATTTTAATATTAGAAATGATTTATTAGCTAACAGAGCTTGTATTGTGTTAATATTTTATCTTTCGGCCAGCATTAAATTGAAAACTCTTTCTTCTTTATCTGTAGAAGCATCATGAAGATCCGGCACGTATTCAATTGACCTTTTTTTTTCTCCAGTTTAAAAAGAATCAAATTGCATATGCGCATAATGTGTAAAGACAAAAAATAACAAAAGGTAAGAGAGGTCAACAACCTTTTCAGTACATATATATGTATGTATACATTAATGACACATAAATCTAATTTGTGTTTTTCAATAACTGCTCTCCATTCCTTTTTCCCCTATTTTATGTTAGCATTGTCTTTATTTTTATTTATCTATTTCTTTTTAAATTCATCCATCTCTCTGTTAACATGCTGTTAAGAGAACTGGGCCTAGCTTTAGTGGCTTGTCATCTTGATTTATTTATAGTTTTATATTTTGTTTAATGAATAATATATTAGTATTTGTTTGTTCTAGGAAGATTGCAATATAACATCAATTATGTTGTATAATTTTGTAATAATAGTTAATTTATGATATACCATATGTTTTTGTTATGAATAGTCACCGGTTTTGTGTGTGTATGTGTTTTTGTTATAATATGTGCTCTTTCAACTTAATTTAGATTGTAGGTGATTGTGTTCAACTTTGTGACTGACAAGTAGTCTTTTTAATTAGTAATGTTTCTACTTTAATCGTTAAGATTACTTTTTTTTTTTTTTGATCCATTGTTAAAAAAGTTAATAGTTTTTTAATTATTGAAAAATATTTTTTAATATAGAAAAACCAGGGCTCAATCATAGCTGAGCAGTTAGAGACTTGGAAGATTCCCAGTCTTGGCCTTGTATTACATTTGATGTATTATAAGAGTAATAATATAGATAAGCATGTTAGCTATCCGTCTCCGTCCATGACAGCTAATCGGAAGTTGGACATTAAGCTCCGCTGAAAAAAAAATAGACATTCCTCATTTACATATTGAAAAAACCCGATTTAGTTTGCCATGATAATCGAAATATTGTTGTTTGGTATTATAATTTAAGAAACTGTACTATTGAGATAACTTTTATAACTTATTTGCCTTAATACACAATAAACTTACAAAACGCTTTACGTCTTTTTTATAGGATCTACTCAATTATATGGAGATGGTTCTTGTAATTGTGAAATATTCTGGTTACATCCCCATACATTACCATCTTAATTTAATTAGAGATAAGTTTCGTCCCGTTTTTTTTGAGACTGCCAGCTTTATAATAGGGTCTCTTTTTCCATAAATACAATCCAGTTTGTCTCTTATATATTGAGTAGGTGTCAATAATAAGTTACTTCGTGTTTTTATAATTAAAATATAAAAGAATAAATCAAGAGATTAATTAAATCTACTGGTAATTTATCAGAAGCCTACGCTGCACACACACACAGGTATAAGTATTTCTTTCGTTCAGTGCAATATCGATTAGTTAGCGTATATCATATGCATTCTTAATATGTAAATAACAACTAGAAGAATTCTTTTATTTCGATTCTTTTCTGCTAGGAGGATGGCACAATGTTGCAGCTCATCAGTTAAAGATTTTGTTTTCTAATTTAATTGTTTACAAAGACGACTCTGAATTGTGTTAGAAACTGACTTTTATGCTTTTTTTTAGTTATATGTGATTCCTTGGACTATTGGACAATTATAAGCGGCACTGGGTTCGTTTCCTATCTTGGGACTTGGATTTTATGCAATATGTATATTAAATGTGAATGGTTATTTAACTAATGTAAGGGTGTTGTGAGGAGATGTAGGTTGAGTGATAAATAACACCTTAAGATTTGGTTTAAGATATATAATTGATATATATGTATATGACTGACTGCCAAGGACTTTACACTTTGGAGTTTAGAACTGAACTGACAGACTGACGTGGCTAAAATGATATGAACGGAGCGATGTTAAACTGATGTGTAAATCAACAGAATGATATCTGATGTGTAAAACTGAGTTCAATAGAATCGAATGAATCTTGATTGTCTCTCTCTCTCATATATATATCCACTGGCCGAACCTCTGCTCTCTGTGCGAGAGAGGCTGTTTCTCTCCGCTAGAGTGGATGAGTGGTGGGGGTTCACCACCCCTACACTAAGGAGTATTAAAATAAAATATGATTAATAATAAGACAGTAAGTTTGGTTTCTCCTTAGTGCGCGACGACTAATTGGTAGTTGGACGTACAAAATGCCGGAATAAATAGGTAGCATTTTACTTATTTTTATTTTTATGACTTTTAGATGTTTTTTTCCCTTCCAAAAATGAACTTAGTGCTTCCTAATTCTATTCTAATAGAAGTTTGACTGCCCAGAGAGTACACCCTATAAGGATATTCCCCGTTCACATTTACTCTCATAACAGATCCATCATCACTAATTAAACATCCAGTCTTTTGTAAGAAATACCTCTGATCCCAAATTCGGCACCAGATAAGTGCCAAGATTATAACGTTTTATAATGGAGATCTGAACTGCTAGCACCAAGGACGAGGGCGTTAAGCTCAGCTAAGCTCCCTCAGCTTAGTATTTAGTACTTTTGTACATAATTTTATACCATGTGCAGCAACCAATAAGACGAAAATTGGCCATGATGTTGGCAACGAATAAGAATAGAAAGTAGTAGTAGTAGTGTTTAAATAAGGTGATTGGGTCCACAACATACACTCCATGGCATACAGCTCTTTCTGCAAGCCCTCGGACCTTATAATGTGATTTTTTAAAAAGAAGTACCCTCGTTCATTGAACAGATAGGGCAAGCTGCCTAAATTGAAGAATTGGTGAGGCAAAATTACTGTAAAAGGTAATTTGAACTGGAGATGTAGAAAAGTTTCGAGGGAAAAAAGAATCAGTTCACAGGTGGCGTATTTTGAACACATTTTCGCTTTGCCGTGAACTAAATTTGTTCATGTTCCAGTATAAGTAAACTGGTTTCGCATCTCGTATCGTGCAGAGAGAGGTGTTAAAAGTTGGAGAGTACGGTAGCCGTGACAATTTGTAAATTTATAAATAGGGGATATCTGTAAAATAAATGTGTGGCCATAGACGAGCAAATCATATTAACAAATAACTCAAACTATTTAACTATTTAATCGCCTCCAATTGGGCGATTCGGAGGTTCACACGTTTCAATACTTGAAACATGGCGGGTTCAACTGAAAGATGCGTCATACTTGAACGATAAAGTTTGACTCGGTCAAACTTTTGTTGATCCACTAAAAAAGTTGATCAACTTTGCTAAAACAAAGGTTCTCACTAGGTTTTTCATTCAACTTCTGTTGATCAACTAAAATCGGTCAACTAAACTTGACACGTGAGAACGCGCCTTTAGGTTATGTAGAAATGTTGACATTCAATTTTTAGTGCCAAGTGCATTAGAAGAAACAAAATACATCATCTCTGAACATATGTGCGCGCTATCATTTCTAACAATAATGTATGCATCATTTTCCTACCTTTACTTTGCCTTGTATAGTTTCATTAACAGTCTGGAATATAATTGCAATTCTATTTTATGGGGACAATTTTTATCTGTAAATTTTATGTTATTATAAACTTAGAAAATTCAGTTTTTATGATACTGTCCATCACATGAAAATTTTTAGCATTTTCTAATTATTTTTTAAATTTATATACTGAAAACTATTTGTCCGACTCATAGAGTCAAAAGCAAAATGATTGATTATAAGACCAAGTTAGTTGAAACTAATTTTATTTTATTTTTTATTTTTTTTTGTTTGCCTTCGCCATGACTTTGGTTATTCAGCCATTCTACGTCGCGTGGCCCAGTACATCGTTTAGTTGGAAGGGCACGTGATAACAATTTCGGACGTGAACAACTTAACCTCCCACACTAATTTTATATAATAAAAATTAAATATTTACACATGTAATTTAATAATAAAAAAAAATCAAATATGAAAAATATAAATTTTTTTTTTTTTTCTATACATGATTCCACCACAGACTTTTACTAAATGATTTAGCAGATTTTAATTTACACTTTCTAGTCATGATTTCTGTAAAATTGCGTCATTAAATTTCTGTTTATAGTTGAAAGATTTATATTTTGTAATTCGATAAAATAAATATTTATTTTATTTATAAATAAGTTATTAATATAATATAATAAAAAAAAAATTACAAACATATAAAATTATAATAAAAATAATACACCTCTTAGTTGTGTGTACATTTTTCAGTGTAGGATATGTATAATAGTAATTATAGTTTGTCAGATTTCTTGACATGCTACACTTACTTTTATGGTTATTACACGCGCTTTGAAATAAAAGTGAATATGTACACATTTAACCCCACCTGGTAAGGACTATTCTTCCTACTTCCATTTCTTACCACAACTAACGATTACTATAGCCAACTGGAAATTTTAAAAAAAAAAAAAAAAAAAAAAAACACCTTAAAAAAAAGGAAATTATTTACATACTAATTGTAACTAACAATATAATAATATGCATACACGTAATTAATTACTAGATGCATTATTTGAGGATTACTGTCTAATTAAAAACAAACAAAACAAAAATTGATATCTCAATGTAATTTCAAATTTTAAGTGGGAGATAATGGTTATGTTTTATTATGATAATAACTAAATTGATGCAACTATATTTATATTATAAATCATCATTATGAAAATGTGCTTTAAATGAATGATTGATTGAATAATTTTATTGTTGTTTGGAATGTAAAATTTTATCAAAGGAGTTTAATCACAATCTTTTTGTTCAACTTCCGATAGGGGGATGGCAAGATCTTTGACGGATTTTTGGTCCAACGAATATCCTAATTTTAAAAAAAAAAACACTTGTTACTGGTTGAATTTTAACAATCTCCCGCTCCATTTGATCGTATTCCAAAAACCTAAGATCTGCTTTCGCAATCGTTCTTAAATCCACTTTTAGCAGCCTTCCTTTGCTAATTTCTGAGTAAAGAATTCTCTAGAGGAATTTTCTCATCATCTATTCTACCTTAAGGATAATACCAACTGGTCAGTTATCTCTTAAAAGATACATCACATTTTCTGCTTCATAGCCCAATGGTTTGCACTCCGCCTTTATCACGAGCGGTCACACTTGCAAGGAGGCTATGGACACTCGCAACAGTTGGACAAAGCATGCTGGGTAAAAATTGAAAACTACGAAAGGTGTTGCCGTGGCTTCGGATACCATAGAACAATGGCCTGTTCTTCTAAATATTTTTCCGACTAACCTGAAAATCCATTTGGCTACAATCATCATAAATTTCAGCAATATTGTTGTTAGTCTTTATTTTTGAGGTCGATTCTTTACAATTTTGCAAGCAACAATGAATGATACGAATTGCTCTATTAGGAAACATTTGTGAAGATGGATTGTTGATTAGTAATTAGTGGACACACTAAAGGATCTTTTTTGTTTTGGAAAAAACTTCGTTTACATAGAAACTTCATAAATCTCCTTTTGTATATATTAAGTATATTTTTTTAATTTAAAAATTGAAATAGCCTTCAAGCGTGGGAAAAATTACTGATTCATGCTTGAGAAAATTATGGGAAGATTATCTGCATTTTTTTATTTAAAAAAAAAAAAAAAAAAAAGTTAAGAGTTACCTTTAATTTATATCTCTATACTTTATTTATATTTAATTGTTTATTTTATAATCAAATATAATATGTCGTAACAATTTAATTGAACGTAGACAATGTTTTATTATTATTATTACGTCATAAGACTGGAAAGAAATTGTTGGTAAATAGCGAGGACCTGTAAGAGATAAGTCTTACAGCTGTACTACTAGTGATGGTGGGTAACTATTGTCAATAATATGTGTTCCCACCCTAACTGGACTCACTGGCCTTGCAGCATTATTGATTTTGGGACCCAATATCATGTCCATCTTAGACGAGATTTTCTTCCTTTTGCCTGACATATTTGGACATCCGCTCAATTATCAAAAGATATTTGGTAGAAAATGGGAAAAACATTTATTTATTTGTTTTTGCAGAACGACCCCAAGCTGCACTGTTCAAAGCTCTTCTGAGGCCTAAAGCTACACAAAGGGGGAAAAACGGTTCTAAACAGAAATATTGCTCTAGAGCCATCAAAATAAGATTTACAAACGATTGCTATGATTCTGACAACAACCTTAGTGGAAAATAGTTTTTCCACTGTTTTATTTTGCTCGTTAAAAAGAAAAATCTTGAACTAGATCTCATCGCGATCCAAACAATCTGATACTGAGATTAACGGGTGATTCTTAAACCTACCCCAAGAACTCTACAAAACAGATCCGACATGAGTCCCATTACATTAAACCATAATACCCAATTGGAATCCAATTTGGTGCTTGAGAAAAATCCGCAATCAACATTTTTAACTGCCAGCTAGCTATACAGCAGAGACGTACATAAGCATGAAGGTTATATGAAGTGCCCATGCCTAATACCTAGAGCAGACGACATTTAACTGTCCAAACACTAAAGTTGAAACATTATCTCCTAAATATTCAGTATATTTTACAATTTCCAGTCTTCTACCTACAGAACAGTAGCGCCCCATAAAATCTACACTTTATATAAATATTTATTAGATTTCTTTGAAAGATATTCCAAGAGTTCCGTTGGAAAAATTAAATCAGTCATTTCCACTTTGTTAATCTTTATTTCCTTTCACTAATTCATCACTGATGATGATGATGATGACTCACCCACTTCCTTTGTTTAACTGCTTATTCTTTCCATACTTTTTGCGATCTCATTTTATTTTCTACTCTTCATTACGATAAAGTAACATTTTTTCTGTTATACTTTAACAGATATCCTTTTAAGATTTTCTTATTTCCTCAATTACACGTAAAAAAAAAAAAAAAAAAAAAAAAAAAAAAAAAAAAAAAAAAAAAACCACTATATGAATAATGAAGAACTTGTTTCATGATATTAATTCTGCTCCATTGTTTATTCCCAGTATTCTGTAATTACTTTCGTAAGAGGAAGTATTGCGATATGCCAAATTTTTATATCTTATTTTTAGAGTTTTTTATTATTTTGCACGTCTTATGATCCCTGAGCCCAAATGTTTTTTTTTCTAAATTAGTCTAGATGACTGTCTGAGATGGATCAGCATAACTTAAAAACGAAAAATCACAGAAAGTTTAAGCTTGTTATTTCGTTCCGTTCAAGTACCAGTGGTATTGACATTCAGGTTTTGATTGAAATCAGTCAATTGGAAGTATCAGTTTTAATGAATGGATTATTTAGTTTTCTTTTTTAATCTTTATAATCAACCTCACAAATGAAAAGCTCCAACCTTTTTTTTTGAAAGTTTTTTTGTAGAAAAATTCATTTTAGGTGGGTTGGGGGAGGGAGTGAAGTTAGGTTCTTTTGTAAAATGCCATTTCGCTGTATATTAAACGATCCTATCATCTGTTTAATACTTTAATATTTTGATTTAATTATATATGGTTATAGAGTCCTTGTGTAGACTATGTCAGGAGGAGGAGGAGGCGGCCTCTCACCTGCTGTTCGATTCGTTGCAATAGGTAGACTGCGGTACGAGATCTTCGGCACATTGAGACCGGAGGAAATCGTACTCCAGGAAGGACTGGTGGGGAAGGTTCTGGACTTCATGAAGAGGGGGGCTTCCACTACTAGGTTTGAGGGGTAGCTACCCTCCTCCACCTGGTAGCTACCCAGGTTCTTGAATCTTCTCTGACTGGCAGCCTCGCAGTCTTTTAGGAGATGTATTGGAGTTTCCTCCAGCCCCCACAGAATCTGCATGAGCTGTCACTTACCAAACCCAGCTTCACCAGGTGTCCTCTAAGTCGGCAATGCTCCGGGAGGAAACCCGTAAGAACGCTGAGCTTGTTCTTGCTCAATCCAATGCAGGCCTCTGATCTCCGTTGGTTATAATTTCCCAAGCAGATCTGGCTAGAATAGTTACTGTATGTAATGATTTTTCATCGGATATATATTGGGGATACTGGGGAATACGGTCGGAGACCTATTCTGCTCGTTTGTGTTCGCAGAAGGGACACAACAGATCGAGACGACCGATTTCATTTGCACTCAGATCAGCGCAATCGGTTTCTTACAGATACAGAGCTGAGGGATAACTTATTACAAGTTCGAGGAATTACCTTGAGCCCTGAAACTGGTCGTAGACGATTGCAAAAAAGTAGGTGTGATGGCTACAAAACCAGTATCAGGACCATTACTAAACCAGGAATCATCGTGTAAGAAGGTTAGCTTTTGTCAATCGGCTGTTCTTCTTCTCACAGGTGAATCACGATTTGATCTATATTCTTCAGATGGTTGAATTCGTGTGTGGAGACGACAGGGGAAGCGCTTCATTCAATTTACTAATAGCAGAAATGCTCCTTTTCAGAGTAATTTGTTATGGCGCGATGAGTGCTGCAAGTTAGGTTGAAGATTGCTTCTAGAGCCAGTTATACAGTTTGCTTTATGATAATGCTCATGATAATGCCAACCACACACAGCTAGACTTATCACCCTAGAATTATCTTGGAGGAAGTCTTTATAAATGTGATCGATTGAATTCGAGACATGAATTCTATAGAACATCTACGGGGACATGCTCAAGAGGCATGTTAGAGCTCGTGATCAGTCACCAATTACTCTGCAACATCTCCGCATTGCCCCAACAAGAAGAATTAGATGCGGTTCGACAAGACACCATTCAAAACCTGATAGCGTCGATACCTCGCCCGAAGAAGCAATACCACCAAGAACTAGGGGGTGAGAAAATTCCAAAAAGTTATCAAAATTTTTGTAAACAATTTTCAATTTTTTCGTCCAAATCAGGAGTTAGTGTAAAAAATTAACACTACAAGATATTATTTAGCTAGTAAATCGTATTAAAAATAGATTCTTGCAACAAATGTAATTTATTAATTAAAAAACTAAGTGTCCCATATATTATATATATATATATATATATATATTTTTTTTTGTGGCTAGCGTATAAATCTTGCAAAATGATAACACTAACGATATCAATACTAAATAAAAAATGAACAATAAATACAGTTAGTAATGTTCTTATAAGAAAGCAATTTTTTAATCTATGAACATATAAAGCATAAGCACTACTGCAAAGGGTAAATTAATGTATATTTCTTGATATGGACTATATATTATATATATAATACAAGATTGTTGACAGGTGAGAAATATACGCTCAGGTAAGAGGGTTTTAAGAGGTTAAAAACTAGGCTAATTGTATAACTGTAGATTGTGATTACCTCTGTATACAGGTGTGTGTGTGTTTTATTGTTTCTATAATTATTTATTTGTTTATATTTATGATATATTCATTTTTTTTTTTGGATATTTTTTTCATTTGGTTTTATTTCATCTGCCTTAGTATTGCTTTTTATTATTAGTTCTAACCGGTTTAGGATCTTCATCCATCGTCAGAGTATAGTTCTTGGTATAGTTCTGACTTAAATTTTCTGTCAGAATCGCACTAATTGAATCAGAAAGTCAGAAAGTTTTAAGTTGAAGTCAACACTCTAATGGGAGTTGATGAAACACATACTTTATGGATGAGAATTCAATAAAAAGAATGATATGATACGAGGGATTTGGAAAAATCGCAGGAAGCTCGAACATGGTCTTCCGGTTAGGGCAAAATCCATCTACCGGAAGTGCGACTTACTGAATATTTTTTTTTTCAACTTCTCGCAATTTCAAAGTTTATTTGAAATAAATAGTTTCCTAGAAAATTAATATTTGAAAATTCTGGGGGGGAACAATAGCGTTAAGGTTTCCTCCTCTAAAGTACCACTTCATCACGATATATGATTTTGTGCCACCTACATAAAATATTATCGCACATTAGGAACATTGCTAAAATTCCAAATTTTACGTTGAAATTTGAATTTTAGTTTTTTGGAATTATCTTTAAAAAAAAAGAACTATATCAGTCCTTGAAATGCTAAGTACACAGATATGAATATAAACCTAACATTTATATTTGTAACATTTTTCCCATTTAATCTTATTATATCAACTATAAAGAGCTACAATTTTTATTTAAAACATTTCTCCGGAAAAATTCATTTAAGAGGACATTGTTTTTTTGGGAGAGGTGAGGTGTTATGTAAGGTGGCTAGCGGAATTCAGGGTTCGATTCCCGTGAGGGCAAAATCAGTGTTGACCCAGCATCGTGATAAAAACTGGGAAGCCACAGTTAGTAGCGCCCTAGGTAGCGAAGGCCGGAACTAAACGGCGTGGGAACTGCGGCGTGCTCACCACCCCCCCCCCCCCGGTATTGAAATCGCCGTCTGGCAAGCCTTGGCCCTTCATGGGCTCTTGCGCCATAGGGTACGGGTGAAGTGTTATGTTTTCCTCTAAATACCTGTTTTAGTTTATTGTACGATTCTAATGCCTAAAATAATAATAATTATAATTAAATATATTGAAGAAATTCCGAGTTTGAAGAAAAATCAGTTGACCGGAAGTGCATTTTTACTAAACAGTTTTTTTTTAATTTCAATTTTCTGCCATTTTCTCCATAAAAACATCGATGCATTTCATTAAATTTATTATAGAAACTAGAATACAGAGACCTCTATTAACTTTTGTTTGAACCTTTTTTTTTCCGAATAATTTCATTTAAAGAAGGTTTGCGGAGGGGGGTTTGCTTTTCAAAAAAAAAAAAAAAGTAAAAGTTGTAAATTTGAAGAAAGGTTGTCAATTATAACCATGTGGAAAGAGGAAGTTGTGTGAGTGTTTCAAACCAGATTTTTTTTTTAGAGTTTTTAGATTTTAATATATTAGAGTTGATGTCAAATTTGAGTATTCACGGAAGTATATATATTATTTGATATTTCATTTAGTTTCTATCGGAGAAATTGACATTAAAACAAAATCGGCCAACCGGAAGTACCACTTTACTGGGATCTTCCATATTTCTCTTTTAAAGGAAATCCTGATCTCTGATTTGATGTCGAAATATGTATTTCCGGTTAAAAACTAATTTTAGAAAATTTGACGATCACATTACTTCCTTATGGGAAATAATAAATATAAATGTAATTTTTTTTTCATTCAAATTGTTTACAAAAGAAAATCCTTAACCGTAACTTTAATATTTTGTCCTAAGACTGTATTCACTATTTAGTTTAAATATCCTTTTATTCTATTTACTGTTAATTTAGTTTTTAAAAATATACATATCACTCAAATTTTCTCTTCATAAAGGATGTTCATATCAATAATTTCTTTTAGATACGATAATATTAATGAAGATAATAAATTCTTTAAATAAGGAACTGTATAATAATGCAGCACTATCTAAAGTGCTGCTACGAGCGGCCCGCCCCTGATACAATTAAACGCCCTCTCTGTAGGCCAGTATGTGTGTGTATGTGTATATAATGCTCTGTGATTTGTTCACCGCGCGAGTACACTATTAATACTCAAGGACGCCGCGTATTTATCTATAATAACATATATATGTATGTTGGAACTTTCGTGCCTTGCATATTATGCACTCTTTGTGTATATATATATATATATTTTTTCTCTCTCTCTCTCTCTTCCTTCAATATGTATGTTTGTAACGTATGTCCGTCCATTTAAATAAACGTACGCTTCATTCATTTAAAGTTCTTCCCTCTGGTTTATGTTATTACTTGTTTTATTTTCTGGGGCAAGAACAAATGCAAATTTTTTTTTTTTTTTTTACTTTTGTTACTTGTTTAAAGCTAGTAAAAATATATTTTAAAAGATAATCTACTTTTATTTTTTTTTCTTTATTATATTTCAGATTATAAATTTAAAATTAACTTAAGTTAATTATATTTTAGTTCATACAATTGTGCTAAATTGCTAGCCAATATTGTACAGTTTCGTAAACAAGTCTTCAATTCTTAAAGTGTATTTAATTAGTTCTTTTTTCTTTTTCTTTTTTCTTTGTTTTTCTATGACTTACTATGAACATTTCCTGGAACATAGAATTAGCGAATTCAAATCTTCTATTGTAACAAATTTTACAGAATGACAAAGATCAATATCTGTTATTGTTATTATTATTAATACGATTATTATTATTAATAGTGTCCAAACATCCTCCGGTCTAACCAATCACCTTTACGAAGTCTTCTGTCCAGAAAATCTCCACATCCACACACATGTTCCTTATGGGCGGCCTCTTTTCTTTCGTTCTTTTTTTTTTACGTGGCCAAACTACTTCAGCCGCATTATGCCGGGATGTTTAGCACAGATTTACATTCTCCTTCTCCTAATTTCCATTATTTAGGATTCGTTGAAGACTTTTACCTTCTGACCATCCAAATCCGAGTATTTTATGGGGGTAGATATTGGCATATATTTGCGTTCTTCCAAATTAATTTACAAGCACCATTTGTCATAATCCATCTTCATGATCTAAGGCTGCAACCACTTGATCTTCAGCAAATTGGCGGGAGCATAGGAAAGTGGTCGCCCACCTTCACTTCCATTCATTCAGCTTACATTTCTTTTTTCATTGCTCTAAAACTTGCTGATTAAAATATTAATGGAGATTACGCGCGCATCTCTGTTTTTTTAGATCTTTGCTTGTCTTGGAATTTTGTGGAAAGTTGTTCCTTCCATTTAATTTGGCATTCTGTATTTTTATAAAGTGCTTGAATTGCACTGATCCCCGTGGGGTTTCTGGTGATTTTTTTAACGCTAGCTAGAGTTTCAAGGGGGGGCACGAAATAATACTTTTCAATAACTCAATAAATACTAGGTGTGAGTGTTTCACATCAGATTTTTATTATTTGTTTGTTTATTCTCAACGGTTTACATTGTCGATGAAGTAACCATAAAGACTGAATATCCGAAATTGATTAGAATCAGGAAAATCAAGTACGCTATTATTTATAGAAGCATGACAAGTTACTATCCAGAAATGCGGCGGACTTAAATCGCGTAGGTTTCCATAATTTCTGTATTCTCGCAAAATGAAATATTTTGTCAGAGACATTTTCCGTGGTAGCCTGCTTCATTTTGTGGTCATCAACCGGTTTCGGGCGTTCGCCCATCTTCAGGCTGCGCTTTTCAGACAGTGTGACAACACAGACTTGCACAGAGCAAACTTAGTTTTCACACTCCGATCACAATCACTCACATTCAACTTAGTTTTCACACATCACTGAAATATTTTGGACTCAGAGAACCTTGAAAATATATTTTTACATTGGCAAATCCTTCGAAATCCTGCTATTGGAATTAAGAGAAAATATACGATGACAGATCATAACGTTGATCTTAATGAACTTGTACTGCCAATTAAAAAACGATATTATGGAACTTAGATTTTTTGATATCTCACAAAGACTTTAAAAAGGAAAGCCACTAAGCCACTTTCTCTTCACTTTTTAGTTTATTTTATTTCTAAGTTATCTGTATCCATGGAAACGATTTACTCATTTTTTGGCAAGCGCTTCATTGTCTTCCACAAATGAATAATAATGATTTTTGAATAAAGAACATTAAGCGTTGGCGGAAAATAGGTAAACATTGTCTAGCACTTCTGTTTATTGTGTGTGACCAGTCCTAATTATAATGCACACACTCCGGCGGCCGTGCTTGCACAGCACGTACCAGCCTTGACCCAATCGTTTCTTGTTCTTCTCCTCCGGTTTGTCACACAGCGCGCGACCTTCTGATCAAAACCATTCGCTTGTCACACAGTTTGGGCTACAAGCCAGTCTTTCGATTTATGACTTCTTCATCCCATATCCCAACCTCATATATATCATCTCACGTATAATTCTATTTATAAATTCCGTACTAAATTTTAATAAAAAAATGCAATATTGTAAACTAGTTATGTTGACTTATTGCTGACTTAACACTGAGTATAATTGCAATACTTTTTTCTGTAATCTAAAACTTTCACTTCGCTATATAATTTTTTTTTTTTTTTTTAAGAGGAGGTGAAATGCTTTTTACGCACAAAGTGCCGGACTACCAACAAAATGGCCTACCGGCTAAACCCCCCCCTTCATCACCGGACCTAGCCTGGATTCACTTGTGCAGTATTACATCAGGCTAGGCCCCTATCCTGACCCTAATTAGGGATTCACATCCTTTTCATCCAACTCCCTTTTTTTACTTATTAAAACTTCTCTGGCTGAAGTTATTACCGCTCTCCAGTTCTCTCTGTTTGAGAGAACTATACACTGGAATCGGTCAGGAGTCCACCGGCCGACGCTCCCCTCCAAATCCCTTCTGAGACGACCCCATCTTTCACACTCAAAAAAGGTGTGATGGGCATTGTCCCTCATCCCTGTACAATGGGGGCAGTTCCCTCCCGGCCTCTTGCCCATTTTCTGCAAATAATCTCGGAAGTAGCCGTGCCCAGTGAGGAACTGGGTGAGATAGTAATCTACCTCACCGAAAGACCTCCTGGTCCAGCTATTCACGTCCGAGATTAACTCCGCGGTCCACCTTCCTCTAGTCTCCTCCAGCCATGCAGTCTGCCATTCCGACATAGTTCGTAGCCGCTCCTCTCGAGCGACTGCTGCTTTATCCACTTCCCTCCTTCTCCCGAAGATTCTCTTCCTTTCGCAGGCGAGAAATTTAATGGGAATGACTCCTGCAATTACCAATATAGCTGGCTCCGAAACAGTTCGATATGCAGAGGCTATCCGGAGAGCACCGAGCCTCTGCACCCGCGCCAGTCTTTTTCTATATGTTCCTCTGTTAAGGGCGTCAAACTTCTGCCCCATACAGCAATATTGAGGGTGCAACACTCATCAAAACTTTGCGGGTACGGGCCCTAGGTCCCCCGACGTTGCTCATCAGCCTACTTAACCTTCCCACCCTTATAGACGCTTTTTGCGCGGCCCTCTGAATATGCTTACCAAAGGTTAGCTTGGCGTCAATTGTCACTCCCAGGTATTTAACAGCCTCCGTAGAAACTATTGTCGCTATATAAATAGGTATATGCGATAAATTAACATAAACAAAACATATTGGAAAGATTTATTCCTATTATTTTTTAATTAATATAAATTATTTCTCCTAAAATCAATTTTAAATATACACCATAAAAATCTGAATTAAATTAATTTTGTATCTTTTCATCTGCCTAAGCATTGCTGTCCGTCCTAAAGGATTTGTTTGACACAAACATTGCACATTACAGCAAAACATTCACCACCTTAAATAAATAAGGTTTTCTTCAACCTTGTCCAAAGACCGTTGCCGAGGAATAAGGCCGTACGTACATAAAAACTTGCTCCATACGTTCGTAATCATTCGGTCATAACTAAAGATAAAAAAATAAAAATCTCGTGTGAAACACTCACACAATTTTCTCTTACTGCAATTTACGTAGTTATAATTGACGAACTTTTTTCAAATATATAATTCTTATTAGATGTTTAGTTGCCTTCAATTTACATGAATGGGAGAATCTACAACTTTATACAACAACATTTTTGAGGAAAAATAACTTCCCCCCCCCCAACCCTCAAATCACACACCTTAAAAGATTTTCTTGGACAAAACTTCAGATAAAAGTGATAGGTCTCAGTATATGTTGGCGCGATTGTTGGTGTAGTGGTTATGAGCATGGACTTGTAACTGGGAGGTCCCCAGTTCGATTCATGCGTTATAGCTGTTAAATTTTATATTCGTTTGAAAATTGTTAATAGTAAAGTAGTCCTTCCGTCCCCGTCCATGACACCTAATTTGGTAGTTGGACATTAAGCCCGGCTGAAAAAAATAGGCATTACTTTTACTTTTAATATTTTATGTAATGATAGAATTGTGTTAATAAACTAAAATAGCTCTTTAGAGGCAACCCCGACCCCACCTCCCAAAGCCTCTGTTTCCCATAAAAAAATGTTTCAATTAAAAGTTGGTAGCTCTTTTATATATTTAGATAATATTCCCCAAGTTTAAAGAAAAATCTAGTGTTAAAAGGGAATGAATAAATGAGGTATGTGATGGGAGGTAAGTGTACGGGGACAGTACCACGATTTATTTCCCGTATTAAGGAGGCATAAGGAACTTAGTCCTCTGTTCCTGTGATGTATGTGTTTTGATTGCCATATCGGTTCTCGTGAAAAAACTTCATGAATTAATAACTCACTTAATCCATCTCGGCTTATTGTACACACAATGCTATCTCTTCTAGTCGCTTGTAAAAATCAAACTGATTTGTTTCAGAGGTTGTCGCGCCAGATCGAGTCGCGTCGCTTCGCCTCGTGGTCTGTGTATTTTATGCCATATGTTCGCATGTATTTGATAGCTTCGCTTATAGTCGCGTCGCTGTCTGTGAACTTTGTACCCTAATTTGTATTTAGCTCGCTTTCTATTCATTATTTCTTCATATCAACCAACGAGAGAGAGAGAACATAATGTTAAAATGAAAATCGTAAAAAGTTCAAACTTCAAATTCCGTAAAGGTAGAGTAGTATAATAAAAGATCCGACTCTGGTTTTAATCAAAATTCATCGCCCAGAAGTGTAAAAATTACTGAATAATTTCTTCTTCTTTTTTCTTCAGTTTAAGGCGATTTTCTCTCGAAAACAACTCTTTTTTTTTCTTTTTTTTTAAGTGTACTTACTTCAGTGGACTGGGAGGAAGCTTGGAAGTCGTTGGAACCTTCTTTAGAAAACTATATCAGCATAATCACGGGTTCCACCATCTATATGATTTTTTACTTTTAAGGCACTTTTGCCAGTCAGAAATGTAAGAATTTAGAACTGGCAGTATGATTATAGCAATAAAAAAAAAAAACGAGTAAACAGACATTCAGTACCAGATATGGTATAATCATCAGAATCCAACTGACTAGTGAGCGTGACGACATTTCACTTCCGCCAGAAGATCTTTAAAAAGTTGTCGAACTAATCTTGTTATATTAATTTTCTGCAACTAATTGGTTTAGAGAGAAAACAAAAAAAATCTGGTTGTGAAATATTCACACGACATTCCCTGACTGCTGTCTTAATATAATTATGTACCTATAACATTCTTTACACTTCACATTTTTTCATTTGTCCTAAAGAAGGTACTTGGGGAGGGAAGTACGTATGTAGGTGGCAGTAGTAGTGTGAAAAAAAATATAATTAAACGCCACAAATTTCGGGAAGTCCCAAAAATCAATTTTTTTTTTCTATTCTAGTAAGAGGAAGTATTGTAATCGTGTCAAATTTTTGATATCGAGTTATCACCACAACTATCCTTTTTGAGGTCTCCTGAAACCAAAATTATACAAAATATACAATTCTATCATCTAAACATAATTAATTAGAAATAAATTGATGACCAAAAATTCCGAGTTTCAAGAAAATTAGTAAACCGGAAGTGCGCTTTTACTGAACAGATTTTTTTTTAGTTTTCGACGAATTTCATTAAATTTGTTACACTGACTATAAAGTTAGTCAATTATAATTTTGAGATCTAGAATAAGAGAAAGTTGTGTCCAGTGTTTCACTTCAGATTTTTTTTTTTTTTCGGAACAATCTTTAAAATAAACGTGATACGCTTAAAATCGTTATAGCGGTTTTCAAAAAGAAAAATATCAAAAAAAAATCTGAAGAAAACCTATTTTATAAATACGTACTTTTGGTCAACCGATTTTCTTTAATTCCTGGAAATCTGGGAACGTTTCTAATGTAGGTATGTATATTAATATTATGTAGGTGTGATAAAAATTCATATATTTTACTAAAGTGGTCACTTAGATTAGAAACGGGGGAGCGAGCCTCATTCCACTGCGACCCTCAAGACGAAGTCTATTGTGGATCCCCTTAAATTATAGCACAACCTCCAGCTTTCCCTCCTAATCAGTCTTATCAAAGCTGAGAGCGGCTCCGTCATGAAGCTCATAGCTTCGGGATTGCCTATCCCCAATTGAAGAAACCTTATCCTCGCCAGAGGATGTGCGCTGGGGTTTTTTCCTCTGCCTTGCAGAATCGGCATACCGCACTATCGCAAGTTGTAGATGGTGCATGTGTCTGTTCTGCCTACAATTAGTAGGTTAGTACTGAAGTCTGTTCTGCCCTGTTAGTAGACCCACAATTAGCCTTATATCCCTTCGTGTATGGCTCAGTAGAGCTCTGGCAAATTTAGGCAAATGTCTCTTGATAAAGGTTTTGCCTGCCTCTGTTCTGGTGTTCTGACGCATCAAAGCAGACGTTGTTCTTCTATCCAACCTTTGATAGAAGTTTGAAGAAGGCTCCTGGACAAGCCGCAGAAGGGTTCGGGGCCTATAAATGTATCCTGCGAACCCTCCCTCGCTAGGGCATCCACCCTTTCATTGCCCAGAAACCACGCATGTCCCGACACCCAGGCGAGTGTCAGTTTGTTCCGAGTACCCACCTCGGTTAGGGCAAGTAGGCTATCCCACACCAGTCTTTGAGACTATTTGATGTAAAGAAAGTGCCTTCAGGGCTGCCTGACTGTCGGAGTATATGGCCACTCTTCTAACCACTATACCTTGCCTTATAATCTCCCTAGCGCAGAGTTGTAACGCCACGACTTCAGCCTGAAAGACCGTGGCGTACTTCCCTAGACTGGCCTTAATCTTGACTTTAGGCCTGCCCCCACAGACCCCGGATTCGACCCCAGTCTGAGTTTTGGATCCGTCTGTATACCAGATCGAGTTACCGAACAGGGAGGGGGCTTGAAGAGTGACGACAGCATGTGCAGATTGAAGAGGAAACTCCAATATATCTTAGGAGGACGGGCGGCGATGCTGCCATTCAGAAAAGATTCAGGGACCTGGTTAGTTTCCAGGAGGAGGAGAAGGAGGGAACGTACCTTCCCTAGAGGCCTACAGGATATTAAGATTCCTTAGGGATTTTGCCCAGAACTTTGTGGTAGAATCCATATGGTCATTTGCAAACGGAACACCGTTCGCTAAAAATGTTTTTTTCTTCATACTCGGGGGGGGGTCCTCAAAACACATATATTTCTGGTGAAAACTCAATTTAAAAAAAATTTTACAGATTGCATTATTAAGAGTAAGATAAATTTATACTAAGACTTAAGAGAAAGTAAAAAAGGTGCTTAAATTATAAAATATATAGTTTCAAATTTATTTAAAATAAAAGTAATGTTATAAGTTAAAATATTATGATTGGCCTACCATAAAAATGACAGGATGAATACTATTGACATTTAGACGATTGGAATGGCGTTAATTTGATGCGGTAATCTTTTAAATTTAAATTTAAAAAAAAAAAAAAAAAAAAAAAAAAAACAAGAAACACACACCTCTGTTAAATATTTAAAACCAAATGTAATAATTTTAAAATTCTTGTTCACCAAAAAAAAAATCCATCAGCTTTTTTGACACGTGAACCATTTCCTAGAATGTATTTTCTCTCTCTACCATTATTAAAAAAAATTTACGACCTAATTAAATTATTATCCAGCGAAAAATGTAACAAGCTAAAATTTTGTTAATAAATTCCTTTCAATTATAGGAAAAACTTCAAAGGGAAAATATAATTTTTTATATTTAAACAAAAATGTTTTGGACGATTTGAATTTATGGAATTAAAAAGAATTTTATGAAACATTCCATGAAATGAATTGAAAATAATGGAATGTTTCCTTAATTAATTTTTGTTTTGAAATTTCAATGGATTTTAATGGAAAATATAAAAAATGTAATGTCAAGCAGGAATAAAAAAAAGTAAATAATAATTCTACAATTCACATAAATACAATATTTGTGGGACGCTCAAAGTTTTCTCAGCGTGAGAAAGAAGGATCGTCGGCTCCCTTAACTGAAATTCCGGGAGCTACGCGTCGTCCCAATCCAGCTCAATTTTTATTGAGCTCAACCCGTTACAAAGTTTCAGTTATTTAATTATCTTTAATGCAAAAATTATCAATTTATTATTGATAAGATAGATCTTAAAGGTCTCTGCCCACTCACTATACCGTGCCTTACTAGGACAGGAATAGGAACGTGTCAGGGAGTTTCGATCACATATATGCCCACTAGAATGGATCAACAGGTTCTATTCCCGTGTACAACACGACTGTTTGGTTCCCGTTCTATCGGTAGTTGTATATTTTCTATTTTCGTGTCCAGGCGAACGCGTTGTCGAAAGCACTAAAATCTGTAAAGGGGTTCTGAATTTTTCTTTAAAATAAAGAAGCTATGACTATTCGGAAATTATTCAGGAACTGGCAATGATTGCCATTATTTTGGACGAAGAGGAGGAAAAAGAAGACGGAACAAAGACTCTCAGACGCTGCTGGATTCATGAAGCTCTAAGAAAAGTGAAAAGCTGAGGGAGAATATTGGACGTTATATAGATAGGTACCTTGTTGACGATGTAGAAAGTAAGGGGGTTTTTAGGGCTTGTAATTCTTATTCACCTCTTCCCGCTTCTTCCAAAAGTGGAACGTACGTATTTAAAGGATTGTGTATTCTTTTACATAAGAGAATTTCAAAATTTTTACTTTCTCTTACGCCTAGTAAGTGGAAGTATTGTAATCGTGTCAAATTTTCGATATCGAGTTTTTACCGGAAATACCCGTTCTGTGGTCCGCTGAGCTGTAGAAAGTTGAAACTTGATGTTCCGTTTAGGTATCACCAAGAGATCTGACAGTACGTTATCTGTCAAAATTCCTCAACCGGAATTTACCACTGTACTTAGCTTTTTTTTGTTTACTTATTGCGATTTTCTCAAAAATGGCTCCAACGATTTTTTTTATTTTTTTAAAAAACTTGGTATATCAACTACATATCTAAAGAGCTACAACTTTTATTTGAAACATTTCTCTGGGAAAATTCATTTAAGGACACTTTTAGTGGAGGAGTGGGCTTATGTTTTGCTCTAAAGTGTATAATCATAGTTGATTATAGAATTCTATTATCCAAAAAAAATTAATTAGAAATAAATAGATGGTCAAAATTCCGAGTAAAAAAAAAAAAAAAAATTAGTAAACCGGAAGTGCGCTTTTACTGAACAGTTTTTTTTTTCAGTTATAATAAAATTTGTCAATTATAATTTTGAGTACTGGAGTAAGAGAAAGTTGTGTCAGTGTTTCACTTCAGATTTTTTCTTTTACCACCGAAGAGAAACTTACCACAAATGTTTTTTTTTTTAAGCTAAAACATTTGATCAAAAGCGGATGTATTTCCTGTGAAATCGCAATTGACGAAAGCAATACTTTCTCAAATATTGAAGTTTAAATATGGGCCAAACAAATTTTTTTTTTGTTAATTTTCAAAACTGTGAGATAAAACCATCAGATAATAAGTAAAAATTAAAAAAGAAAAAAGAAAAAAAAAAAAATTATAGTGATTGATTTCTTCACCCAGGTTTTGGATTCATGAAAGTAACAAGTAAAATAGCGGACAGTGTAGTTAGAGGTGAATTATCATTTCATATATAAACTAGTAGCAAGTTATATAATGACCTTGAATATATAAGTATAGTTGGTTGTTAAAAATTATTATTCTATACATCTGTTTAAAATGTAGGTAGCATATGATAAGTGATAGCCTATATTACAATTTTTTTTTCTCGGGGGCAACGCGTGTAAATATTAATCATTAAAAAAAAAAAAAACGAAAAATAAAATAAAAGCAATCATGAAATGGTTTTATTTCAGACAAGTTGTTTTATAATTAATTCATACATTTTATAAATGCAAAGAGAGAGCGTATGAGGGAACAAGGGGTGGTGGGTGAATGAGAGAGTTTGAGTAGAAGAAAATAAGTTAACTAAAAAACGATTAAACGTTGTCCTTAAACTATGACAGGTTCGATTATCGTTATTACTTTCAATTAATTATTATTACTAATAACGAACATGGTATTTTTGTTTTAAATAAACCTGACATGAATTACTCATACGATTTTCTTTTATTACAATTTATATAGTTGCAGTAAAAAAAAAATTTTACTTTAAATTAAAAGTGTTTGAATAAAAAAAAAATCGATATTTTTTGGAGAAAATAAAGTGACAAATAAAAATGTATGATTGCTGTACCAAAAAAAGTTGGCAGGCTTACAAATTTTACAAACTTAATAGATCGTGAACAAAAACAGACTTGAAACGATTTAAGAAAAAAAAAAAAAAATGACAAAACAATTTTTTGAAAAACTGGTAGAAAAATTTACCAATTTCTTCATTTATATATATTTTATATAAATAAAAAATATATATTATACTATTAATATAAATAATATAATAGTAGTTGTTGTATATTTAATAGAATAAGAAAATGTTTTTAGTTTGTATAGTAAGCGAGTTTGGGCGTGTGACCTTCTCCTCCCTGTTTTGTGCTCATCCTTGCTAATTTAACGCCACACACTACTCACAGTCGTCCTCTGTGTTGTGTCGCAATCATAACTCTACAAACAAATACATACACACACACTGACAGTGTGGCCTTAACCACGTGTAACTCCTTTAAAATGTGTCGTCCTTATTATTAAAGTATTGTTTGTTGTTGAATATTTTCACTTTTTTTTTTCCCAGGCAACTAATATATAAAAAATAAATATTCATAAAAATAACGAAAAAAATTTAAAAAAACTTTTTAATAATAAATAATCACCTTAAGACCGACAGTCCGATAGAATAATATTTTTATTTTAATAATTCCATTATACATTATGTGTTAATATAATATTATTATTTCTTTTTTTTTTAAATGGCGAAATCAACTTTTAAAAAGTAATAAACATTTTTATGTTCTTTTAATAGATTTTAATAGTTTTTTAAATATAATAAAGCTACTTATAATATCCATAAATTACTTATATAGTTGAACAAGTTTATTATCTTTTTATTAAGGTTTTGTATAGGGCACAATTAATACTAGCGTTTGGTGTTGGTGTAGTGGTTATGAGCATGGACTAGTGACTGGGAGGTCCCCAGTTCGTATCCCGTGTATAACTGCTAAATTTTATATTCGTTTAAAAAATTGGTGCAGTGGTAAAAAACCTAGGTGCTTCCGGCCCCCGTCCATGACACCTAATTTGATAGTTGGATGTAGTTAAGCCTGCCTGAAAAAAATAGGCAAAATATGTTTGAGTCGTATTTTCTGCTTTACAGTAAAAAGTAAAAATCTAACGACGTGAAAAGGCGCCACGGCTAACTGGTTAGAAGTCAAGTTCGATTTTCATATAAAAAAAATCTGATGTGAAACACTCACACGACTTTCTCTTCCTACAACTTATATAATATTAAGTTATATAGAAAAACTTGCTAGAATTCCAGATTTGAAGAAAATCGTTAAGCCGGTAAAGAAGTAGCAATTTGGGGGCGGGGGTGCACGGACAATTTTCATTAAAATAAAAATATTAACACCATAGAGATATAATCCTATTTTTACTTTTATTTGCAACATTTTTTTGAATAAATAATTTTTTTTTTTTTGAGATATTTCTATGAAATAAGATTTTGTACACTTCCTGTGCAAATTTTGCTGATGGGGCTGATCTAAGGATAACCCCAGTTACTACACACATTCAAATAGCCAGGACGTCTGTGTCCAGAAAATAATATTTATAATATGTAAGGGGCAATTAACCATTAAATAAATTTAAGGAAAATTGGTCAATTAAAATTTTTAATAATTGTAATGAAGAGAAAGTAATTTGAGTGTATCACAAAAGATTTCTTAATTTTTTTTTTTTTAATGTTTATCTTTTGTTGTTTAGTCTTTCTATTGTAAATTAATTCAAATACTTTTAATGAGTCACCGTATAGGTATCCTTGAAGCATAGTTGATTAATTTATTTCTTAATTAAATAAATAATAATTATAGTTTGGAATATAATTACGTCAAAATTGAGATATTTAATTTTTTTTTGTTTTTTTCATTTCGTTGCCCAGGTTAATGAAGTTAATAAATATGACTGCTATTGATAAAAAAAAAAAATTACGGGTTCACCACGCATTAATTAAAAATATTAAATTCAATTTAATCACATATTTTCTAATTTATATATCTGTTAAAAAAAATGTCTATATTTTTATAATAAACATGTATTTTATAATTAGATAACTCTATAAAGTTGACAGATTGTTTTTGGTTTATTTTTTAAATATAATATGGTAAATATTCTTTAATGTAACGTACATTTACGGAGGTATTGGGGGGGAAAAAATCATCAACCAGTAGTACAACTTTACTGAATTTTTTTTCTTCAATTTTTTTGGCGTTTTTATCGGAAAAAGCTCTCGCAGCGATTTTCTTTATAAAGTTTGTTTTCTCTCAAAATGCATAAATAATTCCCAACAAAATTGATTTTGTGGTGGAAGGGTGGTTTCTGGGGGAAAACAGTAGCGTTAAACTTTTCTGTAAAGTACCACGTCAGTGCGACGGGAGACCACTTTGGTGGTGCCTCTTGGGGTGAGTGGACCACTGCTTTCCAGGCTGAGGTATATGCAATTCTTTGTTGCATTTTGGATGAGAGGGTACGTAACACTAACTTAAAGGGTGTTTGTATCTGTTCGGACAGCCAAGCTGTGCTGAAGGCGCTTAGTTCATGTGTCTTCACATCCAGATTGATGTTAGAATGTTCTAAAAGACTAGAAGAGCTTTCTTCTCTGAAGGATGTCCTTCTTGTCTGGGCACTAGATCATGTGGGAATTTTTGGGAATGAGGAGGTGGATAGGTTTGCCAAATTGGGACCTCTCTCCCTTTCATTGGTCCCGAATCTCTGTTGGTGTGTCTTTTGGCACATGTCTGTCAGGCTTCCAGTCATGGACAGCCTCACAGTACTCATCCTTATGGCTAGTCGGTTGTCGGCAGTCTAAAATGCCCATTGGGGGTCCGGGCAGATCTTTAAGTTGGGGAGGTCCTGAGTCTTTCACGGACCTCCCACAGTATTTGATTGGTTTCCTCACTGGGCATTGTGGTCTAAGGAGACATTTCTATACAATGGGGCTCATGCCTGAGACCCCTTTTGTAGAGTCTATGAGACGGAGGAGGAAACACCCACACATCTTATGACGGATTGTTTAGGGTGTGAGGAGATTAGGTTTAGGACCTTTGGCCGAAATAGGATATCGGTAGAAGAGCTTAAGCTACGTCCTTTCAAGGTTATGGTCCGAATTGTTCGGACTGTGGTAAAACTTAAATGGGTAACACCCGGGCCTGGACTTTTGTTCCAGATCCGGCAGTTGTTATTCTTTTGAGGTAGCTATATGTGCCCAGGGAGGCTTTTAGGTAGCGTAGGGTTTCGCCCTTCTCTACTTTGAATAATAAATAATAACCACGTCAATGCAATTTATGGATCTCCCATTTTAACCTACATTAAAACGATTGCTAGAATTACAATTTTTGAAGAAAATCGGTAACAGGTTATGTTAGTTATGGTGGTAGGTTTGGTAGGTTATGCAGATTATGGTAGGTTTTTTTAGGTTTTTTGGAATATTCTCAAAAATGACTACAACGATTTTCCTTTTAAACTTGGAATGCTAACTTCGTTGGATTTTGTGGTAATAAATTTCAAATTGCATGAGGTTAGTTTAGTTTTATTGGCGCTCTTTTTCTGAATCTAGGGGAATTACTACTGGCCAGCGTAGTACTCCCTACTACCCCTAAATTTATGTTAAAAGAAATTTGGTACCTTTAAATTTTTTTTTCATTTTATATATATAATTGTATTAACATCGAGTAGGAGAAAGTCGGATTAATTTTTTACACCAGATTTTTTCGTTTTTTTTTTTGTTTTTTTTTTCTCAAGCTCAAAAGTGTCCAAAGGCAGTGCTGAAATCTGGTAGTGCGTGTGAAATAGGATCCGAAGAGAGGGATCCATAGCAGAGAGAGAGACATAAAAATTGTTAGGATCACTCACTAGTTTAAATACTAGGGACAATCTTCAATCATTCTAAATCTCTCTCACTACCATTTTATATATTGCGTGTAAAGTCCATGCAGTTTGTGTCATCTTTCTATTATACACTGTTCAGCTTAACTTCCAGTTTGTTTATCTTTCTAACCCAATTCTCTCCTTTCATACTCATTATATTTCCCACCGCTGCCGCCAATATAATGAGTATGAGAAGTAGAGAATTGGGTTAGAAAGATAAAAAACTGGAAGTAAAGCTGAACACTGTATGGCTGAAAACTGAATGGTAACACAAACTGCCTGGACTTTACACGAAATATATAAAATGGTAGTGAGAGATTTAGAGTGAGTAAAGAGAAAGGTTGTTGACGCGTTGTAACTGCTGTATGAATTGCTGCAAGACTGTCGGTAGACTCCTCCCTATGGCTAACAGATCTGTACTTAAACAGATTCTCCCACTCTAGACTGGCCTAAACTAGTGAGTGATCCTGGTCAATTTTTATGCCCCCCTCTCTCTCTCTGCTATGGATCCCTCTCCTCGGATCCTATTACAGCGTGACTGAACTTAAACTGCAATGTTGAAAAATATTTCCTGTTTAAAAGTGAATTTCATCATCAAATATCACACCCAAGTACATATTACTAGAGAAATTTGCTAATTGTTAACTACAACCTGTCTATTGCAAGTTTCTTGTATATTTCCATGAACGCTTCAGATATGAATTATGTGCAAAACCTTTTAAGTGTAGTAATTCTTTCTCAGAATGAATTAATTTAATCAGGTAATATATTTAAAAGTTTAAAAATACTAATAATAATAATGTGTACGTATGTATGTGTGGATTAAATTAAAAAAAAAAAAAATACAAAACTTGATCCTAATTATTATAACAACTTATATATAAATAGTATTAGTTTGCCAAACTAAAATTAAACTAAGTGTTATTCATTTCCTGACAATTTGTGCTGCACTCTACCATTAATATTATGAAATACATCAATTGAAGAACCAGTCAGTTATTTCTTTTATAGATATGCAAAGTTCAACTTGTGAATAATGCAAATGAATGGTTAAGACCATTATAATTAAACTGAATCTCTCTTTCGTTCTTGGATTATTTTTAATTTGATTAAAATGCAAGATTGTTTTTTTTCAAATAATAATAATAAACAATTTTATTCTATCTTCTTAGAAAATTATTTGAGATTCTAATTTATTAATTCAACAACTTTACATTCTCATATTGCTACTTATAAGTAGAAGGGAAATTATATCGTATTTAGAACTTAGCTTTAAAATCTAGCTTTTATTACCTATTTGGTAATAAGAAAATTATAACTCAAAAAGTTTTGTCAAAATCGTTTTACCTAGAATTACCATTGTACAAAAAGTTTTTCAGTTTTTAATCATTTTTTTTTTATAACTATTCCCATTTGGGGGGGAATAGTTATAAAAAACAATGTGGGCACAGATTATGGGAACGCTTACCTTATGGCGCCACAGCCCATGAAGGGCCAAGACTTGCCAAACGGCGATTTGAATAAGGGGGCGTGTGGTAAGCACGCCGCAGTTCCCACACCGTTTAGTTTCCGGCCTTCGCTAATTAAGGCGCTACTACTACATGTAACTTCCCACATTTCAGCACGATCCTGGGTTAAACACTGACTTTGCTCTCACGAGAATCGAACTCTGAATTCTCGCACGAAAGGCGAGTGCGCTAGCCCACTAGACCAACGCGTGAGGACATGGGAATGCGCATATAGTCATGTAAAAAATGTGTAAAGCTTGCGGAAATAATTTTATTTCTTTCGGCTGATTTCATAATATACAGGCGAGTCTTTCGGCCAATTTTAAAATTCTGGTCACCATAGTTTAGGAGGTGTCTCAGTTACGTTTAATTGTAAATTGTATATGACCAGTATATATATGGTCTTGAGATAGAAGGCCGCCCATTGTGTCTCCTCAGGTATATATATGTATGTATAATCCCTACCACCTTTTTTTTATGGCCCCCTAAACGTTTCTAAACATTGCAATTTTTAATCAGATATTTTTTTTTTTAATTTTATTAATATCATCCTTGGGATGAACAGAAAGTTTTATTTTTTGTAATAAAATGAAATTTTTTATAGATTCCTATTCTGAAATTATTAGCTACATCATGTTTAAACTGCATTTTTATTATCATAATTCAAGAAATAATCAAATATTACTTCACTATATTGCTTTTTTACATTATTAATTGTACAAATTGGATGATATACGTGTTTTATTCCTAGCTTTAGGGGGTTACAGTGGCCTTTACTCTGCCCCCCTTGGCTACGCCAATGGAAGCTTCCAATATTAGTAGGTTGTTAAATGGTTATTACTTTTCTTTTTTTTTTTTTTTGCGTTAAATCGTCAACCGATGAATAGGAACTTTTTGCTACGTAATTTTACCGAATAAAATTCCCTTTCCAGTATAGTTATCGATGCCTAACTTATTCAAAATAAAATTTTAGTATCGTCTAACTTCATTATGGACAAGCTAACTTTTTTTTTCAACCAATAAAAATTGACAATAAATAACTAAATATCTTTATATATAATTTTCTATTATTAGATTTTGTAATATACAATTTTTTTTTTTCTTCTTGTTGCAAAGGCCCGATATTACGTATAGAAGAGGTCACTATTGTCTATAAAAACTAAACAGAAAAGAAAAATATAGTAATGAACCTGTGTACTGTTGGGTGACTAACACTTAAAGGATGAGTTAAGCAATAAGAATGACGTAATCTTTTTTCTACATCTTCTACAATGTACAACTAGAGAACCACGCCCGGGAGATGACATCGCACATATATTGCCTATACATAACAACCTTCACCGGCACGTCCACAGACCTTAACATCCTAACGCGCCGCTACCATCTTTCTCTTTGTATCTCATTATTCAGCGCTTCTTCATCTTATATATCTACTCCTCCTTCTTCTTTAAAAAAAAAAAAAAAAAAATTACCACTTTAAACATCAGTTTTATGTGGAATCTCCTTAGGAAAAATAAATCTTACTTCTACTTATGAAGGTTATACTTGGATATATTTATAAAATTATCAATTTATAATAATGTTAATTTTTTTAAAATCTTATTATATGTATATTTTTTTCCCGGTGTTAAGAGAATATCTTAAAAACAAAAAGTTGCAAGAAGCTTCGAAGTTGGTATGCCATTTAGGCACTATTGCTGCATCAAACACGAAGATTTAAGGCAAAAATCCATCAACCTGAAGTGCGACGTTTCTCGAAAACGTCTTGTACGATTTTCTTTAAACTTTATATACTATAAAAACCCTATCACTTTTTATTGGAATCATTCTACCTGGATAATTGAATTTTTGGGGAAATCCTGAGGGAACAGTAACTTATGCTTTCCTCTAATGTGTCATTTCAGTACAATTTATGGTTTTACCTTCGCCTTTTTCTGAGATTCTTATGACTTTCTGCGATTAGCCAAATATCATGCCTCTAACTACTTAATTATTTCACTGATCTCTATCCTATTGCCATTCTTTTCATGGACGCCGTCGATTGTCCTCATTTTACACCTAGGCGCTCAATATATTCAAGATAACCCATGTATCGGCCTTCCTTTGGGGCGTTTACCTACAATTCTGACCTCCAACAGACATCCCATCCTACTATCTTCTTCTCTTCTGCAAACCTGGCCCACTTTAGATGTCGTGTGTAATGTATATGGGCGATAGTGTAGTGTATTTGTTTTATAGTGGCTTGAGCGGTTTTGTAAAAGGGCTTGTAAGTTTATGTTTGAGATAGAGGTAGAAGTATTAAGAATAATTAAGAGACCACCACTGTTTTATAAATAATTACTTATATTATCACTTATATTATAAAATAAATATTACTTATATTATAATTACGATAATCATATTATCTCTTAGTAAATTTAAGTATATTACAATATCACACTGCATCTTGATAAAATGATGTTTATCTAGAATAAAGGCAAATATCTATCATTGACACTGAGCGATTCCTGAAGTGTTCTGTTCTGGCTTTGGAAGCAGAATGCTGACTTAGGTGTTTGAAAGCAGAAGTCAGACTTAGTTGTTTGAAGGCTGAGTGCAGACTACTCTTTTGAACTGTATTATTTGAAAGCTGAAGGCAGACTCTATTCTTTGAAATTCTCTCTCTAGCGGGGGAATTTTCTTTTACAAAAGAATTTACCGAACGGGATTTTTGTGCCTTTGTTTTCCCAATAGCAATGATCTAGATTTAATATACCTGACTCTAAAATACACTCTTTTTGAAGGTAAATTCACAGCACTAAGATAATTATAAAATATTAACAAAATACAATTCTGGATACTATAAAATATTCTAAACTCTAAACTATTATTTTTCTATTTCGTTCTTCCACTACACGCTTCTCCATCTTTTTTAGTAGGGGTTACAATTCTTATCTTTTTAGGCTACTTCTTATTCTTTCATTTTTTATTTTTATCTTGGTCTCATAAGAAACCTCATCTCTGCAGCCTTGACCCGATTTGCATGCTTGTCTACCTACCATTGTTTTACCACTTATATAAAATCAAAATTTTAAATTTGAAGAAAATCAGATAATCGAAAGTGCAACTTTCCAGATTAGGTTTGAAGATTTTTTTGAGAGGGGGGGGGGGGACTTTCAACATTGTTGATGCACAGATTAAAAGATTACACTTTTATTTTTTTAAATATTTTTCCCCAAATAAATTGATTTTAAGAGCAGTTTTTTTGGGGGTAGTATCTGTTTGTTTTTTTTAATTTAAACTGCAGAAGCTTTGTTCGTTTTTGACAGAGAGCGCTAAAATTTATTCACTAACATGCATTCTTTTTTTTATGGCTAGTGCCATAAACTAGACTTTGTAAACGTTGCGTAAGAGAAAGTCGTATGAGTGTTTCATACCAGATTTTTTTTTTTTTTTATAAATCAACACTTTTTTTTTATCAGATTTTCAACTTTTTCAGAGGCTGTTATTTTAAAACATGTAAAATACTAATTAATGTTAGTTTTATGGCATTCTAATCGAATTCTGGAAAATCTTATCCTGGATAAAATTAGCGTCACGTATTATCACACTTGCTCGGAAAAAGATTGAAATATTATTTTTTTTAAGTGTTAATCTCATAATTTGTCGATTATTCTATTTTTAATTTACTTCAATTTCTTATAAAATTTTCCTTTATTTTTTTCGTTAATTAAATTGAAATTTTTCATAAAATACTTAGAAAATACTTAGAATTTGTATTAATGCAAATTACATACACTCAAATTAATTTTGAGTGCCCAATAAAATAAAATAAATAAATAAAAGAAAGAGTGAAACAAAATGAATTGATAAGGATATATTATAAACAAGGCGAGTAACAGACAAGGGCGTATAGTATGTTATCAAATAAAACTAGGGTAGACAAGTGTTATGTATATACATATATATTGAGTGGTGTGATGATAATAAAATGGATCAATTTATGAATGTGTGCCAGTTTTCACAAGAATCATCGCTGTTATCTCAATTTTTGTTGTGTGTGTGTGTGTGTGTATTTTTTTTTTTACATTGTGGTAGTGATATTTTGTGTGTGTGTGTGTGTGTGTGTGTAGATTCTAAGACAGCTCTCTCTCTAGGAAGAAGGCATGCATGTATGACCATTCAAGGTCGTCTATACCAAACTAACACATACTATAGTTTGATAATACTACCAGACATAACAACTACAAATAACAATAATATTATATTAAGTTTTACTATAGTTAAATATTGTTTGATAAAATAATTTAATGTTCATTACTTTTTTCTTTTTTTTTAATTGTTTATTACAAAAAAGTTATTTGTAAATAGTTTTTAGTATTGTAGTTTTATTTTTATTGTTGTAGTTGTTGTGGCGTGGTTGTCGTCAAAGAAGAGATGAAAGTAGTTGTCCATGAACTGGCCAACTTAGGGTGGAGTATTGCTCGCTAGGCTCTCTGTGTATATATGTTTGCCTGTCTGTGTGACTATGTTGTAGAAATGAAGATGATCAGTGTTGGTCGCTCTGTTGCCCATCCCGGATATAAAGGCAAACCGGTACTCTATCTACCACTTCTTAACTTTCTACAAATGCTGCTTCACTCTACTGTCCATGTTTAAAGTTTTTTTTTTTTTTTTTTTTTTTCTCTTCTCTTTTCCTTCTTTTCAACTTCATATTTTCTGAAATTATTATTTCAAAAATAATTTCGTCTACTTTAATCGCATTGTAATTCTTTTTTTTTTTGAAATTTTGGTTTTATTCTTTCGATAACATAATTTTATGTATAAATAAATTAAAAAAGAAAAAAACAAAATTTATTATCGATTAAAATGTATCGATATTGTCGATTATTGTTCAATTTAGCAAATCAAATTTTACAAAAAAAAAATCGATTAAACTAAAAATGAAAAATCTGCGTTTTCAATATCGTAAGGTTTTTTTTATTTTTTTTTTTCTTATTTAATTATTAAAATTTTAATTGGCAAATTTAAACAGATATGGTGTTTTGTATTCAATGTTTAGTTTTTATTAAAATTACATTATTGGATATATATATATAGATGTAGGAAACCAATATGTTTACTTTCTGTTACTCCTCCAAAGCGATATGTGTCAAATTTTTTTCTAAATTGAGTTTCACCGGAAATTCACCGGTTTTGGAGTCCTCCTGAATATGAAAGTAATGTTTTTTATTTAACAAATGGTCTGTGTGTGTGTATGTGTGTCTGTCAACATAATATCTTAAAAACATAAAGCCGCAGAAAGTTCAAACATGATATTCTGTTTAGACACTACCACCGCGTCAATCACGAAGATATCAGGCAAAATCTATCAGCCGAAAATGCGACTTTACTGCCCAACGATTCCAACTATTTTCATTAAACATAGTATACTATATAAAAGAATTTGTTGATCGTTGATGAATTATATTATATGAAATTTGGTGAGGATCTCCGGTCAAGGAAAAAAAAAACATTCAGTTATGCCAACGTTTCGACAGAGTTTCCTGTTATTATCAAGGCATTAAATATATAGAAAGTCCGTGAAGATGTGGTGAAAGAATTTTTTTGAACATACACATTTGTTATATATATATCACAGAAACATAAAAAGGAAAACTAAAAGAGTTACAAAGTGTATCATCTGTAGATGATTTTAAGACAAGACACTAGTAATTTTTAATTTTTTTTTTTTAAATTTCTGCGATGTAACAAATTGTTGTTCAAAAAATTCTTTCTCCACATCTTCACGACTTTCTATATATATATTAAATGCTTTGATAAAGACAGGAAACTGTCGAAACATTGGCATAAGTGAATGGTTTTTTACTTGACCGATGCTCACCCAAATTTCTTATAACAGTATTATACTATCTAAAACACATAAATACCTATCACTTTTATTTAAAATACATTGCCGGAAAAATTGATATTTTTGGATGGATCTGTGGGTGGGGGGGGGCTTTATTGTAAAGTATAATATTATGGTTTTACCATCTACATTAATCCATATTAGAAGCATTGATGGAATTCCAAATTTGATGAAAATCGGTTAACCAGAACTGCGGCTTTATTACTTCCTGTTACTCCTAGTAAGAGGAAGTATTGTAATCGTGTCAAATTTTCGATATAGAGTTTTCACCAGAAATATCCGTTTTGAGGTCCCCTGAGTCCAAAAAAGTGGTTTTTAGCAAATGGTCTGTGTGTGTGTGTATGTGAACAGCATAGCTCAAAAACGAAAAAACCGTAGAAAGTTTCGTTTAGGTATCACCATAGGATCTGACGGTGCGTTATCAGCCAAAATTTCTCAACCGGAAGTACCACTTTACTAGTTTTTTTTTTTCACGTTTTTGGCAATTTTCACAA